>JAJEJO010049769.1:1095170-1353806 GCA_020662805.1 Glaucomys volans
TATATATATATATATATATATATATATATATATATATATATAAACATTACTCAGCTTTAAAGAAGAATGAAATTCTGGCATTAGTTGGTAAATGGAATGAGTTAGAGAACATCACACTAAGTGAAATAGGCCAAACCCAATGAACCAAAGGCCGAATGTTTTCTCTGATATGCAGATGCTAATTCACAATAAGGTGGGTGGATAGGGAAGAACAGTTACTTTATATTAGATAAAGAAGAGTGAAGGGAGGGGAAGGTGTATGGGGGAAGAATAATAGAGTGAAACAGACATTACTACCTCAGGTGCATGTATGACTGCATGACCGATGTGAGCCTGCAATATGTATAATCAGAAAAATGAGAGATTACACTGTATTTATGTATGATCTATCAAAAGGTATAAATGCATTCTACTGTCATGTACAACTAATTAGAACAAGTGAAATTAAAGAATTTTAAAAAAAGAGGGGCTGGGGATATAGCTCAGTTGGTAGAGTGCTTGCCTCGAAAGCACAAGGCCCTGGGTTCAATCCCCAGCACCGCAAAAAAAAAAAAAAAAAAAAGAGATAATGAAGGTTAAAAAAATCAGTGGATAAAAGTAGAAAGAACTGAAAACAGAGTCTCATCTATCTCCCCCAATTGTCTTTTTAATTATAAAAGAAAAAACAGTAGTTTTACCATAGAGAAATTTGGCATAAGACACCTTGTCCAAGAGATCAGAATAAATATCACCCATCAATGAGTCCTTTCCTGATCTGCGCCCTGAGAAGGGCACGGCATGGCTTTAGCAGTGTTTGCCCCACAATGCACAGCCTGAATTTAATCATAAGGAAACACCACACACAAAGACGTCTGGAGAGAACTTTTAGGAAGCCTCAATGCCATGAAAGACAAAGACAGCTGGGAGAGGTTGGAGGACTGGAAGGAGAGGTGAGATCTCACAGCAATGTGGAATCCTGGATTGGATCCTGGATCGACCCAAGGACATTAATGAGAAAAGTGGCTAAATTTCAAACAAGTGGCTAAACTTCAAACTAGTAAATAATATTGTATCAATGTAGCTTCTTATTTTTGACAACGGTGCTATGGTTATGTAAGACTGATATTTTAAGAAGGTTATATGAGGAATTCTTTGTATTATCTGTGCACACGTTTTAAATTCTTAAATTATTTATAAATGAAAAGTTAAGAAAGAAGAGAGAAATGTGGCCTTGTGTTGTCTGCTTTCTGTCATTGTAACAAAATACCTGAGATAATCAGCGTATAAGGAGAATAGGTTTATTATGTTGGCACATGGTTTTGGAGTTGCAGTCCATGATTGCTTGGGCTCCCTGCCTCTGGGCCTGTGGCAGCACGTCATGGCAGGAGCACATGGTGGAGGAGCTGCTCACCTAGTGTCAGCCAGAAAGCAAAGAAGAGAGAGGAGGGACCAGGGTCCTAATATTCCTTCAAGAGTCTGTCCCCAAAGCCCTAACTTCCTCCAAATAGGCCCCACCTCTTAAAGGTTTCACCCCCTCTCAGCAACACTATGGGGTGACTGGGGGCCAAACATGTAGGACTTTGGAGGACATACGGACAGCATTCCTCATCTGTAGAGCAGGGCAGTCACCCAAATTTAGTTCACGGTATCATCATGGGGAGATGAGGGAATAGTGCGAACCAGCAATGTGAATGTGTTTATCTATAAAAAGTTCTTCTTGCTCTTGGTAATGGCAACTGAGCTGCTAAAATTTCAGAAGGGTTCCACCCAAATAAAGAACTTTTAGATGCAAGCTCTTTCCAGCCATTCAGTGTGACCTTGTCCAAGGAAATAATAATGCCAGCTTTGTGGCTGGATGGCTGCTGTCAAGGAGATGGCTTCAGACAGTCCAAACAGCTGGCGGCAGTAATACTGCCTCCAGGCTTGGCAGGAAAAAAAGCCATAGTGAGACAGACAGGGCAAAGGCCTCTATCTCTGATCATAAAACTCTACTGTAAAAGAAAACACAACTTCTCACATAGACTTTCTTTTGTGCAATTGATTCTATTTTCAGTTTCCAGGTTCACTCGAGGGGTTAGCATATCATCCAGGAACATGGTCTTGCTAATAGGGCAGTGGATTAATCCTAATGAAAACCCTTACAGAGTTTTTCTCCTTTATAGTTCACTAAGTATATCATTAGATAATGCAACCATGTGAGCTTGACATTATCTGCCTCACTTTATCCATGGGAAATCCAAGGTGCAGCAAGGGTAAGAGATCTCCAGGTCACAGGATCAACTGGAGTCAGAATCTAGGCACGCAGATGTCCAGTCCTGCAGTTACACTGCCCACTCTAAGACTCACCGCTTAGCCACCCTGAAGCTGTTACTCTAGGAACAGAAGCCCACAGATCACTTAAGTATTGTGTTGTCTGGTTGTAGACCTCATGTCTTAATCCTAAATTCAAAGGTGGAGGAAAAGAAACAAATGGGAAGGACAGACTGTGCTTTAAGAAAGACAACCACAGTTAATGGAGAGTCCCGATCCTGTTGTCAGGAGCCGCAGCTCTGGTTCCAATTGGTAATTTATTTTGTTATTAATTTGGATGAGTTTACTGATTGGGCCTGTTTATTGATTGCAGGTGCGAGTCTCAACGGTAACAAAAGATCATTAAATGAGAGCTTGGAGTGGGAGTGTGGCTTCTGGGATGAATTGCTTCAAACTGTGGGTGCAAATTACTTGCTTTAGGATTCTGCAGGTAGAAATTTTTTAAAGCGAGGCAGGGCAGATTATCTGAGTTTAACTCAAGGGGGAAGACTTTTGGGTGTACAGATCCCAAGTTCTAGAAAAGCAAACATCGTGTAACAAACTCAGTTGCGGTGAGGGAGTGTATTCCCATCTCCCGCTTAAATTAACGGACAAGGGCCTGCATTCACCCGCAACAAAGATGGCGCCAGTCCTGGCCTCGGCCTGAGTGCCCTACAAAAACATGGCACCCAGCCTCTCCCTCCTTAGCTTTGACGGGCCCGAGTGCAAATGCTCTGCCCTTAGTTAAGATGGCGCCCGCCCACTTTTCCCTGCCAGGCCTCTGGCTCGGTCAAATCGGCTTCACGGCGCGCGCCTCGGTGACCCCGCCTCATTTCCGTAGGAAGAAGCGGCCGGAAAGATGGCGGCGGCTGCGGTTTGAATTCCAGCGGCGCCGCCGGAGTCCCTACAAGAGCTGGGTTAGAGGGGGCGGGGACCTGGAGAGCCAGGCGGATCGCGACAGCCAGAGGAACCAGTGGCGCCGTCGCCACAGACATCAGTGCAATCATTGCGTCTGTGTCCATGATGGATTCGGCGTTGAAAGAGGACGTCACCCTCCCCGGGACGCGCAACGACTGCAGGTGCGGCCGGGGCATTGGAGGCCCGGGGCCCAGTGATGGAGGTTCTCCCTAACCGGCCTTGGGGTTTGCTATTGAGGGTGCTTGGGAGTGTTTGGCCAGGGGCACTGCATGGGGTGGGTTCTTTCGGGGAGGGTCTCTGGGTGGCCCACTTGCTGATACTGTGGATTCTGGGGGTCCTCACCAGCACGACACTGGACTAGTATTTTGGGACATACTTTTGAAGAGGTGAAGGACAGACAGGTAAGGGGGTTTCATAAAAGAGTGTGTTGAGAGGGGCATTTGGAGTATGCCATCAGTGGGGGCTAGATGGAGGACAGGGATCTTGAGGGCATTGACGATTCATTCTGGTTTGGGGGTTTGCGTTCATTATTAGGAGTGTAGTCATTATGTCTATCCAGACTTTGCCAATGGGGGTCACACAGTGGCCATCCAGGACAGAGGTAAGGGAGTGTAGTGGTTGAGAACCTTGGCTGGAGATGCACAGAACTGGAATCAAACCAGCCCGGTTAACTGACTAGCTGTGTGATCCTGATAAAGAGACTTGACCTGCTTTCCCATCTGTATAATGGGCTGGTGATGATACCCTCCCATTATACTTGGTGTGAGGACTAAAAAAGCAATGCTTGCCCAGAAATTTGCTTGACACATGTAGGCCCTGGCACACATCAGTGCTGGAAAAATGATACTATTTTGCTTTATTATTACTACTAAGAGTTGAGTGGAATGCTTGGAATCAGAAATGTTGGGATTTTTTTTTTTTTTTTGAACCAGGGATTGAACTCAGGGACACTCGGCCACTGAGCCACATCCCCAACCCTATTTTTGTATTTTATTTAGAGACAGGGTCTCACTGAGTTGCTTAAGGCCTTGCTAAGTTGCTGAGGCTGGCTTTGAACTCGCGATCCTCCTGCCTCAGCCTCCCAAGTCGCTTGGATTACAGGTGTGCGCCACCACGTCCGGCTTTTTTCTTTTTTTGATTTCTGGAATATTTGCAATACATAATGAGATAACTTGGAGATGGGACCCAAGTCCAAATATGGAATTTATTGCTGGGGCAGTGGAGCACACCTATAATCCAGTTGGCTCAGGAGGCTGAGGCAGGAAGATCACCAGTTCAAAGGCAGTCTCGGCAATTTAGGGGAGCTCTGGGCAACTTAGTGAGACCCTGTCTCTAAATAAAATATAATAAAAGGGGGCCTGGGGTTGTGGCTCAGTGATAGAGTGCTTGCCTAGCATGTGTGAGGCACTGGGTTTGATTCTCAGCACCACATATAAATAAAATGAATAAAATAAAGGTCTATCAACATCTAAAAAATATATATAAAAATATACAAAAAATGTATAAAAATATTTTAAAAATTAATATAAAAAAGGTCTGGGGATGTGGCTCAGTGGTTAAGCACCCCGGGTTCAATCCCTAGTACAAAACAAACAAACATGGAATTTATTTATGTTTCATATACACCTTATATACATAGCCTGAAGGGAATTTTGTGCAGTATTTTTAATGTGCCTTCATTTTGACTGGGACCGGTGACCTGAGGTCAGGTGTGGCATTTTCCTATTTGTGGGCCATCATGTTGACACTCAAAAAGTTTTGAGTTTTGGAGTACTTTGGATTCTGGACTTTCTGATTGGGGATGATGAACCTGTATTATCAATAATGGTAGAAATCAGGCTGAGAGTGGCCCCCAATGGACCTCCCCCTAGTGGTGGCTGGAGTCCTCATTACTGGTGGGATCCAGACCTGGTGGAGCCCCAGACTGCTCCAGGCTGGGCTCCTTTGGTTGTTCTGGCCTCCTGGTTGGAGAGTGGAAAGGAGGAAAAGGAAGAGAACCCTGAGAACCTGTAGTGTTTCTCCAGTTCTATAGGACAGGCTGCTGTTTTCAGACAACAGAGCCTAATTGAAAGGTGACTATGTTATTTATTGTGCAAACCAGAATGCTTTTAAGAGTGAAGTGGGCACTGTTAATATTTATGCCTGGATAGCAAGAGAGACATAAACAGGTTCTATCTTGGGCACACTGGAAAAGTGTTACTATGTTTACTTATTTATTTTTATTTATTTTTTTGTTCTTTTTAGTTATATATGACAGTTTATTGTGATACTATGTTTATTGAGAACCTACTGGACATCAGACAGAGAAAGGCCCTTTGCAGCTCCTGCGCAGTTGGATCCTGTCCCTGTCTCTCCGTCTTATTGGCACTGGCTCTCACCATGAGTGTCCTGTCTTCCTTCATACCTCTAATAGTCTTCAGTACTACACTTGAAAGCTTTTTTTTAAAAACACATTATCTGATCTTTTCATCTCAATGTTAGTGAGCCAAACATTTGGGCTTTGGGACCCAGACCTAATTGGGTTCAATGCTGTTTCTTTCACTAATAACTCTGTGATCCTGGGCCAGTCACTCATCCCATGAGCCTGTTTTCATCATCTGTAAAATGGATTGGTTTAAATCTCAGGGTTGGCATAAGAATTAAAATGACTCTGCGAGGGCTGAACCCATGTATGACCCACAGTAGAAACTCAGTAGATCTGCGAACATTCCTTTCCTTCCCCTCCCTGCCTTTGCATGACCCAGGTGCTGCCTGCATACCTGGTAACTGCCATTACCCTCCATGACTCGCTGCCACTTTCAGAAGTAAGCTCTTTAGTAGGGCTTCTGGAGTGCTTTGTACTCTGGCCCCATCTGCCTCTGTAGCCTCCTCTCTCCCTGATTTCCCAAGCCCTTCTCCCATGCCTGGCTGCGTATAGTTTCTTATGTCAGGCCTGTGCACTTGCCGTTCCTGCTGTCTGGGTTGCCCTCTCCACTGCCCTTTGCACTTTATCCAATTAACACTTGTTATTTTTCAGGTCTCAATTTAGGTGTCCCTGTTGGGAAACCTTTGCTGATACTCACCATCCTCACCTGGACCCTCTAACCTTCCCAGCCACCCTCACCTGTCACTGACCTATCTTAGTTCTTACTGATCTCACTGACTTTTGTTTACCAGGACTGTCAAATAGGAATACAACATTAGACATATATGTAATTTAAAAATTTCTAGTAGCTGCATTAAAAAGAATAAAAATGAAAAAGAGTGAAAAGTTTTTTGGTTTATTTTTTTTAACTTTCTTTGGGGTACTGGGGATAGAACCCAGGGCCTTGCACATGCTCAGCAAGTCCTCAAACACTGAGCAAAATCCCCAGTGGAAGTGGGTGAATTTAATAATTTATTTATTTAGCCTAATATTTCCATATATTATCAACTAATTTGTAGTCAGTACTAATGAGATATTTTCCATTCTTTTTCATTCTTACTAAATCTTTGAAATCTGGTATTTTTTTGCACTTACAGCCCTTCTGAACTTGGATGAACCACATTTGGTTCCTTTGTGGCTCCTGCATTGGACACTGTAGGTGCTGGCTGTTAACTTACTTGTTGCCCAGATCAGCTGGGGACCCATTTGAGAGCAAGGACTGCATTTTGTTCATCTCTGTAATGCCAGTTTCCAACCTGGTGTCTGGCACATAATAGGGGCTCAGTGATTATTTATTAAATCACTGAATAACAAATATCCCCTTGTTACAGGTGGGACCCCTGAGGCTCAGAGAGGTGAATAGTCTGAGAGCATGTGCGCGTATATACACGCACACACACACACACACACACAGACGCACACGCGTACAGAGCCCATGATCACATTAGGACTATAGTACAAGCTTGCCGACTTCAAGGCTGTCCTGCTTTCCAGTTAGTTCTCTGAGCTAATTCAAGGTTGAGAGGGTTTAGGGAGGATCTAACAGCTCCTGGAACTGAGCTGGTCCTTGAAGAGTGGTAAAAATATCTTTAAAATGTTCCTGAGAGAGGCAGAGTTTCCATTAGGTGGTCACATGCAGGAGGATAATCCCTAGGATAAAATCCTACCTTTTTCACTCTAATGTACTAGTTTTGAAGGACCCTTCTGCTTGGTAATTTCCAAGGCCCAATTTAAACATCTAAACTGGAGTCCAGTTTGTCCCTGGACTTCTGTTGAATTAGGTCAGTGTACGTCATTCCCTGTAAACCTGTGGGTACCCCAGACTGCTCTATCCCTGTGAAATTTAGGCCCAGATTCTGGCCACAGGGACCTTGTCCAAGGCAAGGCCCTTTATTAAGTCCTGCCTGGTGGTGTGGGAAGAACCTGGGCTTGCTAGTCAGGAGGACTGTGTAAACCCTGTTGTGACTAGGTGCATGGCTTTGGTTTCTCTTTGATGACAATACATATTTTATTGATGGTGGTGTGAGTGATGTGAAAGTGTACTGATGGTGTGCTGGTGACGTGGGAGTGCCTGGCATCTACTGGAGAGAGTGAAATGTTAGCTGGTGGGTTGTACTGTTTTCTGGACGGGATCCTCTGTGCAGGCCCAAGTCTGCCTTTGCTTGGCTGTGTGAGCCCAGGCCTAGTGACCATTGATTCCTCCAGTACTTGACCATCAAGTGCCTACTGCCTGGTTAGGGGCAGACCAGTTTGTGCTTTGGGCAGAGAAACTGGACCCTAGAAGGAGGTCAGGAAAGAGATGGATTGCAATTTCTGGTGAAGGCCTGAGGGTAGCAGGAGTGCTACTGCGTTCCAGGGCACCCCAGGCTGTGGGGTTTGAGGACAGCGCCAGTCCATCCACTGCGTCTTTAGCAGCTAGAACTGTGCCTCACACATGGTAGAGGCTCAGCATGTATTTACTGAACAAATCAAGTTTGTTTGTTTGTTTCTTTTTTTTTTTAAAGATGAAGCTCATGTAACATAGGCCCCATATTTAGTAGTGAAATGATGCTTTGCACTCATTTGAGAAAATGCACAATTTGGCATTATCTGTTAATATAAAAATATGCCTGTATGTTTTTTAAAAGATTTATCAAGATATAATTTATGTACCATAAATTTCACCCATTTATACTGTTCAGTGGTTTTTAGTATGTTGACAGAGCCGTACAACCATTTCCATCTGCCATTCAATTTTTTTTTCTTTTGGTACTGGGGATGGACCCCAGGGGTGCTCTATCACTGAGCCACATCCTCATCCCTTTTTATTTTGAGACAGGGTCTCACTAAATTGTTTAAGGCCTCACTGAGTTGCTGAGGCTGGCTTTGAACTTGTGATCTTCTTGCTGCAGCCTCCTGAGTCGCTGGGATTATAGGTGTGTGCCATCATGCCCAGCTACCGCCATCCAATTTTAGAACCTTTTCATCATTCAAAAAAGATAGCGATCACTCCCTCTTCCTCTACTGCCCCGCTGCGCCCACCTCAGCCCTGTGCAACCACTATCTGCTTTTTGTCTCTTGATTCCCTGTTCTGGACATTTCATATAAATGGTATCTTACAATATATGATCTTTAGGGGTTGGAGTGTAGCTCAGTGGTAGAGCACTTGCCTAGCATTCCAGGTACCCTGGGTTCCATCCTCAGTAACACACACACACACACACACACACACACACAGAATCTTTTGTGAGATTCATCCATTTTATAGCATGTATTAGTATTCCATTTCTTTTTATGGCCAAATAACATTCCATTGTACCCAGGTACCACACTGTTTATCCATTCATGTTCACAAACATTTGGGTTGCATTTTTTAAAATGTTATGAATAGCATTGCTATTATGTACAATTTCTTCTCCTCCTCCTTTACAGTGTTGGGGATTGAACCCGGGGCCTGCTGTATGCTAGGCAGGAGCTCTACCACTGAGCCATATCCCCAGCCCTCTTTATTTTAATTTGAGACAGGGTCTGACAAGGTTGCTGAGGCTGGCCTTGAACTTGCAATCCTCCTGCTTCAGCCTCTGGAGAAGCTGGGATTATAGAGTTGTACCTGCAAGCCTGTGTTTGTCCCCAAGTTTTTGTGTGGACATATGTTTTCACTTGGGCGTGTGCCCAGTGGGCTTGCTGAGTTTCCTGGGAACCCAGGAGTTTATCATTTTCAGGCAGTGCCCCCCTACTCCAAAGTGTCCACACCATTCTCTCCTCTACGAGCAGGGTTTGAAGGTTCTAGTTTTCTTCACATCCTCACCAGTACTTGTTATTTTCTGTCTTTTTGAGAACCTTCATTGGTGGTATGACATTATCTCATTGTGGAATTGCTTTATTATTTCCATAATGACTAATCATATTAAACATTTTTTATGTGCTTATTAGCCCTTTGTGTTTTCTTTTGTGAAATGTTTAATCAAATCCTTTGTCTAGCTTTAAAATCGTCCATATGTTTTAAACCAGCAGTTCCACTTCCTGTTATCAATCCTGGAGAAACCCTCATACATGTGCACAATGAGGCCTCTATAGAGATGTTCATACAGCTGGTTTGTAAAAGAAAAATGGAAACAAATTGAATTTCTGTCAGTAGGAGATTGGGTAAATACCCATCCTTTCAAAAGTGCCTTCAGACTGTTTGTGACCCTTTGGTAGCTCATGAAATTCAATTTAGTAGGTTGCAACCAGACTTTTAAAAAGTAGAACAGAATAGAAAGTAGTTCTGGAATTATGAATTCTTTTATGGATAGTGGTCAGTTTGAAATGCAGTGCTGTGGAGTGCTTGGTAGGCGTTACAGATTTTTTTTTTTTTTTTGAACCAGGGATTGAACTCAGGGACACTCAGCCACTGAGCCACATCCCCAGCCCTATTTTGTATTTTATTTAGAGGCAGGGTCTCACTGAGTTGCTAAGGGCCTCGCTAAGTTGCTGAGGCTGGCTTTGAACTCATGATCCTCCTGACTCAGCCTCCCAAGTTGCTTGGATTACAGGCGTGCGCCACCACGGCTGCGTTACAGGTATTGAAGCAGTCATCAGAACATCTTCAGGACACGTTTTTAGTATAGGAAAAAGGTCGCAGAATAATAGGTATAGTTCATCCACATTTGTTTTATTTTTAAGCCAGAAAATAAAACCATGTCTCTATGTAGATATCTAGAGAAGGGCCTAGAAGGATACTTTACGCATCTACCTGACATCAGGGGTTACCTCTGAGAGGACACTGAGGTGGGAGTGAGGGATCGGCAAGGGGAACTCGAGGTGTAGCTGTCGTTTTGTATTTGTGTTTTTCTCGAATTAAGAATGAATCACATGGAATGAAAAAGGAATTGTTAAAGGCAAACAAAAGCGAACTTGATGGTGTGAGGTTTCCGAACGTGATGTCCAGTTCCCCCCGTGGCTGTCCCCGCACTGTCAACAGAATGCTTAGTCCTGGATTCCCGTGGAGTGAAAGGACGATTGTTGCTGCAAATATAAGCACAGAGGCGAGGGCTCCCCTAGGGTGGTCATGGAGCAAGGGGCGGGGCAGCTGGGTGGGGCCGCTGCTCACTCAGCGGGTGTCCAGAACAGCAGTGTGCGCCCTGTGCCAAGTGCTAGAAGCCCTCTGCCTCTGGGCACTGGTCCCCTGCAACACCCCAGGAAGGTGTTGGGGACATCAGGGTAACATAGAGGTCCAGAGCATGGGATTTGAAGTCGGGCCAGCTTGGGTTTTCCAGCTTTACTTTTCTGGGCCTTTGTTTTCTCATTTTAACTAAAATGGCAGCAATTTAGAAAGTTGCACCTACTAAGCAGGCTGCGGTAAGGGCCAGGCGGGAGGCTGCCTGTCCTTTCTTGTGCAGACACCTGCCCTGTGAGGTGCCCTGACTGGGGGGGCTTCTTCTGAATGCTTAACTTTGCATATGAGGAAACTGGCACTCCACCGTGTGTCATGTCCACTTAGTGGCTTTGGGCAGCCCAGGCATGGTCGGGCACCAGGCACCAGGTTTTGGCTCACAAACCCTTTGTGATTTTGAGTCAATAAATTCCTCCCCCTTTCTGGGCCTCATTCTTCTATCGATGCAACAATGAACTCGTGTCTGAGCCCTCTTCTGATGACCTTGTTTTTATTTCCAGTGTCTCTCCATGAGGCCCCAGCTGAGTTCTAAGGCTAAGAGTGAGTGAGTGATCAGAATGGGAAGAGGGGGTTGCCTGGGGCTGGAGGGATAGTTGGAGCTGACTGGAGGGTGCAGATGACAGCTAGATAGCATTTTAAAAATGGGCAGGTAAAACTCATGTGGAATCTTGGCAGCTTCAGCGTTTGCCTGTTGGAAGCTGAGACAACAACTTTGTCTATATCTGCCAGGTAGTTTTCAGGTGTGATTGACCGTGGTTTGAGTTATTCATGGGCCATTCCAGCCAGTGAGAATTAATGTAATGGCCCTGGCAGAGCAGGGAACAGAGAACCAGGACCAAAGTCCAGGGTCAGCTTGGCCAGAAACCTGGTTATGTGACCTTGGGCTTCTGGGCCACTTTCTGCATAAGGTAGTGATTGAACTTGGTTTTAATTTTTAAAATTCAGTGTATTGGATTTTGTCCTTTTGATGATGCTTATTGAAAGAAATTAATAATTAGAGAAAGGAAATTAAAAAAGGAGAAAGCATCTCATTTCCCTACAAATGATGATTTTTAATATTTCAGTATATTTCTTTTGTCTGGGTATGTGTTTATGGGCTACCCATTCCAAAAGAGGATTTGGGGTGACATTTGTGTATATGTATGTTTTTAGGATTGAGGAATACACCAAGTTTTTAAATTTATCTTTATAGCAGACATATTTTATCTTCTTTTATTTTCCTGATGTTGGATTTGGGTTTTTATGATATTTTCAATTTTTGGCTCAGTCCTGAACTTAAAGGTCGATTCTAGCTCTGTAGTTCGGTGATCAGGCAAAATTATCAGAGGGCAGAATGCATTTGGATTTAGAAGCAGAAAAGTGCAATCTGCCGAGAAGTCAAGCTGAGCCTCCATCAGCTCCAAGTTCTCAGGTTGGGACAGGAAGCATTATGAGTAGTAGATATAAAAGGCCTGGATTCTGCACGTGGTTCTTCACCTCACGGCCATGTGACTCTGGCTAGGACACTGACATTGTCTGGGCCTCAGAGCCTTCCTTTGAAAAATGCATGAACCCTCAGGGAATTGGGTAGTTCTAAAGATGGTGAATATTTCATAATTGTAAAGCACTATGTGTTTCCAGATGACAGTGATGTTTTCCTCCTGTTCATGGAGGGCCCACAATATGCCAGGTACCTTGCTGGGCACTTTGTGTCTTGTTTAGTTGCCAAGTACTTTAGGAAGTTCTGCTGTTCTCCTGTTACAGCTGAAGGGAGCAGGCCTGGAGAGGTACCTCCACAGAGGTGTGGGACCTAGGGCAGTGTCTGTTGTGTCAAATCACCCAGTTAGGGTCTAGTTTTCTGTCTATGTCCCTGAATCCTCACTGAACCTATTTATATAACTCAACCAGTAAAACTTCTTGGATCAGTGGATTCTATATTTTTGTTTGACATTTTGTTTGTTTTGGTGCTGGGGATCCATGATATGCAGACTCTCCCACTGAGCCGTACCCTAGCTCTCTGACATTCTTAAGACATCTGTGTTGGTGCCCGATTCCCAGAGTTTTAACTTTGGTTGTAGTGGCATTGTTTTTATTTTTATTTTTTTAAAATATTTTTTTAGTTGTCGATGGACCTTTATTTTTATTTTTTTTATATGCGGTGCTGAGAATGGAACCCAGTGCCTCACACCTGCTAGACAAGCGCTCTAACACTGAGCCACAACCCAGTCCGTAATGGCATGGTTTCAGCCAGTTTTTTTGCTGTGGCAACCAAAAGCCCTGACAATAACAGTATTAGAGGAGGAAAGGTTAGTTTGGTGCTGGTGGTTTGAGGGCTCTCAATCCATGGACAGCTGTTTCCAGGTGAGGCAGAGCATCGAGGTGGAAGAGTGTGGTGGGGGAAAGCAGCTCAGGACGTGACCACCAGGAAGCAACCTCAGTGACCTACCTCCTCCAGCTACATCATGCCTGCCTACGGTTACCACGCAATTAATCCCTATCAGGGATTAATGCACTGATTAGGTTAAGGCTCATAACCCAATCAGTTCACCCAATCAGTTGTTGCATTGTCTCATATATGAGCTTTTGGGCGACACCTAATATCTAGACCATAACAGGCATGTTTATGATAATAATGATGATGACAAAAACAATAGATGCCATTTATTTTGGACCTACTATGTGCTTTGTTTATGAACATGAACTGACTTTATATTCACAAGTAGAATATGGCATTCTCCTCATAGAATTAACGTAAGTTCCTTGTACTTGCCCAATGCCTCTGCACCTAGCACGCATTTGGCACACAGACATTTGATATGTGATGGAATGAATGAATGACCCTGCTGGCAGGGTGTCCCACGCTCTGATGTTCGAGCTGGAACTCAGTTCTAAGGCAGAACTCAGCTCCAGCACCTGAGCTTCCTGCCTCCCAGGCAGCTGGCTCGGTGTTCCTCTCAGCTGTACCTGATGATTGCCACGATAGTCTAGGCAGTCTTAACAGTCTCTTGTTCAAACCTGGCTTATCTCTTATCCTGTGTGTTCTTTCCTAGTAACCTTGCTCCCACTTTCTCAGCTGACCTGGATGGCATCAGCACCTGTGTTGGTTTGGAAAATGGAGGTAAGCATGCAAAGCAAGCATTTTTTGACTGAGAACAAGGGAAGCAGACATGGGCCATGCACCCTGAGGCCTGGGCTGAGCCGGGGCTGCCTGGGGCTGAGCCAGGGCCCCCTGGGGCCTAGAGCCTACCAGGCCTGGTGCACTGCGGGTGCTCAGCATTTCAGTGTAAATGTATTGATTTGCTCTCCACCTCCCTTCATCAATGCTGGGCGAGGGGAATTCTTGTCTTAGGCTGTACATCATGAGTGCTGTTGCCTGCTGCCACGCCTGTAGGGATTTAGCTCGGTTTTGCCCAACTGAACCCCTGCATGGAAGCTGGACATAGAATTGGTGACTAGACCTGGTGTGGGGTGTCTGTTGTTCTCCAGGCCCAGTGACTGGAGGCCAGAAGAGCTGTCCGAACTCGTGCATGCCGAGGCCTTCCTGGCAGCTGCTGGGCTCCATCAACCGGCCACGGCCCAGCATTCCTGCACAGGCCATCCTTCACACAGCTGCTAGACCATAGGCCATGTGGCTGAGTCACGTGGGGTCTTGTGCTTAAGTGGATTATGAGGTGCCTTTGCAGTCAGACCTTGCTCAGCGTTCTTCAAAGTTTCCATTTTTGGAAAGAGTGAAGTCCATCCTAAGAGTCTGTGTGGATAGTGCTAGTAATTTGCCTTGTTGAAATATCTTAGAGATATCTTTTTGTCTCTTTTGGGTCCCAGGGATTGAACTTAGGGGCACTCGGCCTCTGAGTCACATTCCCAGCCCTATTTTGTATTTTATTTAGAGATAGGGTCTCACTAAGTTGTGTAGTGCCTTGCTTTTGCTGAGGCTGACTTTGATTTTTAATCCTCCTGCCTCAGCCTCCTGAGCCACCGGGATTACAGGCGTGCACTACTGTGCTGGCTCTTAGAGATATCTTAACTTTGATTTTTTTCCTCCTCTCCAGAGTAATGAGATAGATATGTGCAACAAGAAGTTTTTAGAGCACAGCCAGAATAAGAGTCACCATGTTCATTTCTGGAGAATTCTGTAACAAATAGGTCATCCTCAGGTTTTCCTTTGGAACCTGTTAACTAAACAAAACAAAACAAAACAAAAACTGATTTCTGCTCTTCCTGCCCATAGGTAGTTAGGAGCAGAAAATTATTAGGCCCACTCCTTAATTCAGCCAATGGTGTACATTGGCTTCTTGCTAGACTCTGGGTGTGAAGCACTGGGATTCCACCTTGAATGTCATTCCCTCAAGCTGAGCACACTGACAAACAAAAAGGTATGATGAGACATCGAATGATTGGCATCAGGAGTGAAGAGAGATTTATGGGGTCAGAGTCAGGTGAGAGTTTCCCAAGAAAGTGACACAGGAGCTGAGACTTGAAGGTGTAGGACCTTCAAGGGAAGTAGGGACAAAAGAGGGTGGGCATCTCTGACACAGGAAATAGAGCATGGCACATTTGAGGAACAGGAGAACAAGCCTGTGTGCCTCCAGCTGCCCTGGCCCGCTCCTCCACCTCTTTGTGCAGAGTGGTTTCCAAACACTGTGCCCACTCCCTCCTGGGGCCTTTGACTGGGTGTTCATCCCTCTTGCCTGCCTGCTGCTTCTCTCGGGCTGAGCTTGAAGCTCGTCACCTTCTTTGGCTCTCCGGTGGCCTATGGAGTGGTGCTTCCACTTGAGTTCATTTACTCCTGCTGGCTGCTTTTAAAATATCCAAGATGAAACCAGTCCTCGCCCACTTACCCTCCTGGAGTGCAGCACCAGGGTCTCGGCCTGTATTATCCCTGTGTTATCCCGATGGTCTCCCACAGTCTGTTCTCAGCAAGGCAGCCAGAGGGAGCTCGGAGAAGTCTGCTCACTTCACTCCCTGGCTCACAGTCCCCAGTGGCAGTTCAGTCTGTAGAAGAGCCCACAGGGCCACCTGCGGCCTGTCCTTAGGAACCTCGCCTGTCTCTTCTGCCATGCCCTCTGTTTATTGATCTTTAGCTACTGTCTCACAGCCGGTCCTCACCCCGGGGTGCTCTCCACCTCAGGCTTCTCCCCTGCCTGGAGTGGTCTTCCTCAGCGACTGGTGCCTCTCTTCAAGCCTGCCCAGATGTGGCCTTCTCAGCGAGCCTTCCTCACACTTGCAGTCCCCACCCCACCCCTGGCATTTCTTGCCCTCACCCACTTTTTCTTCATGGCTTCATCACCTCTTATCCTGTAATTGCCTGATGATTTTGTGCGTTGCCTGTTTTCCTCTGGAGAGCAGCTCCGTTTGTTTCCTGACGTGGCCACATCCAAAAGCTGCCTCGCAGAAAGTCGGCTCTCAGTGCCCCTTTGCTGGGAGAGTGAATTCGCTTATTCGCTCCACACACGCTTGCTCAACACCTGCACAGCACCAGGAGCTGGCTCAGCGTGCTCTCCGTTTGTTGTCCTCTCTGTCCTGCCCCCTTGATTGGGAGTCCTTGGCTGCAGGATCTTGTCCCCTTCATCATTTCCCCAGCGCACAGGATGGTGCTTGGTGCAGAGCAGGTGTTTGATAAGTGTGTGTTGGATTAAGCTGTGGTGAGACTCGGGTGCTGGAAAAGTCAGTGCTCACCTACAGCAAGGGTCGCCGGTTGGCACCCACTCGCTGCTTTGGAAGTAAACACAGCCACATTGTTTGTGAGTTGGCTGTGGCTGCTTCTGTGCTGCAGCAGAGGAGTCGAGTAGCTGTCACAGGTTTCAGGCTCTGTTTGTGGCCCGCAAAGCCTGGAATGGTCATTGTCGGGGTTTTAAGGAAAAGTTGGCCAGCCCTGCTATCAAGGCCGTTACTGTACTTTGTTCCAGAGTCTGAACTGAGAGGATGAGGAAGCGCATGTCAGCACCGTCTGCTCTGCCCTGTGCCTGCTGTGTTTTCTGGGATTGTCCTCCAATACGCATGGTTACACTGGGGATAGTTAAATAGCTTGTCAGTTTTGAAATAAGCTGGTCCAGAACTTTCCCTAGACTCAGATCGGTAAATCCCAGTGGCAGAAAGTGCCGGCATGGTGCATGTGGAAGCTACTCCTGTCTTCTCTGGGTTCTGAGCCTTAATGGGAATACTGGGCAGTTTGCATGCCATGACATTTTCCTGTGTCTGTTTTGCCTTTTTCTAGCACTCCCACTTGTGTCGGAAGAAAAGGTGTCTCCCACCAGAGTACGGAACATGAAGGACTTTGAAAATGTAAGTGGAGATGCCAGATTATTATTCCTAACAAATCATGCCTGCTGCCGCTGTCCAGCCCGACCGGAGGGAGCTCCCTCCTGGGAACGTGTATGCCCTGTGGTTCAGTTCCGTGCGCATGCAGTCAGCCTCCCGTACCAGGGCCACGTGCAGGTCCTAACAGCAGTTTCCAGCTTTGAGTACTTGGTGTATCTCTGGTGTCCTGAGGAGGAGGGTTTGCCACATTGCACGGCTGAGGGGAGCTGACATTCGGCGAGGGCCTTGCAGTAATGGAAGGCACATTATTTACGGCTTCTGGTAGTCCTGCTACAACTCTTGAGGTATTTTGCATCACCTCCACTTTACAGACAAGGAATCCTAGCAGTGGGAAGGACTTGTTTCCCGTCACATGCTACATGAGGGGCTACAGAGCTGGGATTGGAATCCATGGTGGTTTTAGTGATTCCAGAACCATTATTCTTTCCAGTGCCTGGCGCCTCCCTTGCGTTTTGTAGACTTGGTGGCCCTTGAGTGGGCTGCGAGCAGCCTGCACATAGTGCCCAGGAGTAATGGTGTGCGAACGACTTGCTGGGTGAGAGAGTCGCCTTTGATGCTCAGTGTCTCCAGCGCTGTGTCATTCATTTGTTAGCGGAGGGGGTTTGTTGTCAGGTAACAGGAAAATAAGGTTATTTTCCCAATTCCAATTCTCTTTAACAAGTTACCTGCTCAATGCTCTCATTTATCATGGGAAGAATTAGACCCTTCTTCATTTGTAACCAAATGAAATCCATACTATGCAAGACACAGGAGATATTTATCAGAGAGAAGACGGAGGACACAGAGAGAAGGACGCTCCACAATTATGTTTCTCTCTCCCAGTTGTCTTTACAGAACAGAGTGGTGCTGTCTCTGGATTTAATTTAGAATACTCATTACTGCTAATAGTTATCTGCAAACCACCAGTGACCAATTGAAGAAATGACTTGTCAGATCTCTAATGGAAACAAGTAATTTCTGAGCTTTGAGTTGTTATAATTTCAGCTATACAATGCGATCTGTGCTGTGGGTCTAGGGCCTCAAACGCATGAGATTTGATTATTCCATATTGTGTATAATTAAAATATACTCTACTTTTAAATGATCGAACGTGAGAGTAATAATAGCTACTGTTTATCGAGCTCTTGTTCTAAGCTGGGCATTTTAAGTGTTAAACTGTATATATTACTTTACTATTAAAGCAGCTTTGCAAGGAAGTGATTATTTATTTTTGAAGGCACTGTTAAAATTTAACAAAACGGTAGAAGTTTGGTAGCACATTTTGCTGCCTGCCTTTTGAACGGAAGGAATCCTGAATCCTTTACTTTGTTACATGTAGGAGAAGCTGAGGGCGGGGGAGGCAGTGTGGCAAAGCCTTTCTTGGAGGAGTCCATGCTGCCCGAGTCTGACCACAGCTTCCGGAGCCAGATTGCCACCTTTCTGTGCACTTCTGCTCAGTGACCTTGGACCTATCACTTAACCTCTCTGTTCTTTGTTCATCTTTAACATGGGCTTGATAATAGCCCCTACTTCTTAAGGCAGTTGGGAGGGTCAGCGAGTGAGCACATGTTCCAGCACTGCCTGTGTTCTCTGTGTGGGCTGTTTGTCCTTCTTGTTATTATCATACTTCTGATTGTCATTTTTCTCCGCTTTGCCATGTGATTGAAGTTTCTTGACAGTCTATATCCAGTTTTTCTTGAAGGTGAGAGAGAGCCTTCTATGCCAGTATGTTTTAGGATTTATGTTTTTTCTTTATGACTGTGGTCCTTTGGCTGCTGTTAGGTTTTTATGGCATTAATATTTTTTATTGTACATTTTCAAGAGCAAATTCTGCAGCTGAAATTGAAATGACCACACTGTTCTCAGTGTCTCCCTTTCAGGTCTTTATAGGTCACTGAAGTTTTTCCTTTGGCCTTAGCTTCATTTCATAGCTCAGGTTGTAGATCTCTGTGTGGTGGTAGTCTGAACTTTCTGTGAGATGCTTATAAAAAATACTCGTGGTATCTAAAGCTAATTTTAGAGTCAGTACATATTAAAGAAGGGACTGAAATACCTTTGATTTGAAGAGGAATTTCATGATTTATCTAGTTTCAGATGACTGATGCCTGAACATTGGTAATTGCATTTAGCTAGAGTCTGGTAGGACCTAGGCCCTCTCATGGTCTTGCTTAGAGTTTATCTGTTCAGTAAACGTTTTCACAAAATATCCATGTGCCAGGCTGTCTACCAGGGGCTGGGGAACCTGCACTGGATTAAGACCAGGTAAGTGTCCCTGCCAGGAGACCTGGTCTAGTTGGGAAGATGGATAGGGAACTAGTGCAGGGCCCTGTGAAGCATGAGGCGGGTCTGGGCCTGCTGGGGGATTCAGGGAAGCTTCAGGGAAGCTGGGCAGGAGGGGCAGGTAGGGACTGGACAGGTGGAGAGGGCTGGGCGAGTGTCCCTCACGAGGATTCGTGGGTATGAGAGAGTGAGGCAGGCACGATGTGTTCAGGGCACCGCGCATGCCCTTGGCCCGTGAAGTAGGCCGGGGTCCCATCCTGCAGGCTCTTGAATGTTATGCTGCTTGGTTTGATTTTTGTCTTGAAGGTGAAAGGGAACCAGTGATGAATTTTAATCTGGGGAGGAAAGGGACCAGAATGCTTTCAGAAGATGACTGTGAGGAGCAGAGTCTGGAGAGAAGAGAGGATGGCCTGATGATAGGTGAAAGGCTGCTGTGGTGGTGTGGACCAGAGCTTGGATGCTGGGCTCGGGGCATGGAGTCGAGAGTCTGGAGTGGGTCAGGACATCAACTGGAGCAGATTGGGCACCATGTCATCCAGCCAGCCCTCGTTTGAGGCTGGAAGCCAGAGTGGGTGGGACTTACTCAGCCTTGGCACCCAGGTCTTCTGGCACAAGAAGTCCTTTCTGGTGTGTTCTCTGTGCTACACCAGTACTCCCCGACACGTGGAAACCACACTGCTTCCTTTGGGTGTACGTTAGCCAAGGACATGATGGCTGTGGGAAAGCCCTGTGGTGGGAAGTTAGTGAACCAGCTTAGTCTTCTGTGAAGCTTGTCTTATCGGTTCTTTCTAGGTGATACTGTGGGGAACTCCCTGGATGGAGGAGGCTTGGGAAGCAGAGTTTTGTGAAGGCCTGAGTTTTTCTCTTCTGACCTATTCTGGATGCTCTTTCTTGCTTTCAATATATTTTTTTGGAGCTGGGCACAGTGGTGCATGCCTCTAATCCCAGCAACTCAGGGGGCTGAGGTGTGAGGATCATACGTTTGAGGCCAGCCTTAGCAACTTAGTGAGGCCCTAGGCAACTTGAAATGAAAAATAAGTAAATCTTAAAAAGGGGTTGCTGTAGCTCAGTAGTGGAGCACCCTGCGTTCACTCCCCAATACAAAAAAAAATTTTTGGGGGGGTGAATGAGGAAGACCCAGAATTTGGTGTGACATATCCAGTCCACATGACTGTCCTTATCAATATACAGAACAGTTTGATTTTGTCTTTTGATAAGGAATGACATCATTAGCTTTCGATCTCATTACTAATAGAATGCATTATTTAGTGACTGTAATATTTCATAAAAACTTGTATTAAAGTGGATAGATTAAATCACAATTTACATAATTGCCTACTGTGGGACATTTCAGGTTGTTTCGTTTCTCACAATTGCAGACAAAACTGTGAAGAAGCTTTTTAGTTTGATGCCATTCCATTTATTGATTATTGATTTTACTTCTTGCACTTTTGGGCTCTTATTAAAGAATTCAGTTCCTGTGCCAACATGTTGGAGCCTACCTTTGCTTTTAGTATGAGCAGGGTCTCTGGTCTAATTCCTAGGTCCTTGATCCACTGTGAGCTGAGTTTTGTGCAGGGTGAGAGATAGGGGTTGAATTTCATTCTACCACATATGGATTTCTAGTTTCCCAGCATCATTCATTGAAGAGACTTTCTTTTCTCCAATATATGTTAATGGCACCTTTGTCTAGTATGAGGTGAGCATGAAGAGAGAGCCTACAGGATGGGAGAAACATCTTTGCCACCTGCACCTCAGAGCATGAATTTCCAGGATATACAAAGAACTCAAAAAACTTAACACCAAAAGAAAACCAAATAGCCCTATCAATAAATGGGTGAAAGAACTGAAAGACACTTCACAGAAGAAGTATGAATGGTCAACAAATATATGAAAAGATGTTCAACATCTCCAGCAATTAAAGTAATGCCAATCAAAACTACACTGAAATTCCATCTTACTCCAGTCAGCACGGCAATTTTCAAGAATATAAGTGTTGGGAATAAAATGTTGGCAAGGATGTGGGGAGAAAGGCACACTTCTACATTATGGTGGGACTGCAAATTGGTGCCACTACTCTAGAAAACAGTATGGAGATTTCTCAAAAAATTCGGAATGGAACCACCATTTATCCATTATCCCACTCCTCAGTTTATATCCAAGGGAGGTAAAATCAGTATACTAACTACAGTGATTCAGCCACATCAATGTTTCTAGCCACTTAATTCACAATAGAAAAACTATCACCTGAACATAGGTGCCCTTCAGTAGATTAATGGATAAAGAAAATGTGGTGTCTATACACAAGGGAGTATTACTCAGGCATAAAGAAGAATGTCTTTATGACGTTTGCCAGCAAATGGATGGACATGGAGGCTCTCTTGCTAAGTGAAGTAAGCCAGTCCCAAAAAAACAAAGGTGGAATGTTTTCTCTGATAGGTGGAAGCTAATCCACAATAGGGGGGTGGCATAAGGGGGAGAACAGAAGTGCTGTAGACATGGGGAGTGGAGGGAAAGGAGGGGGATAGGCAAGGAAAAGACAGTGGAATGAATCGGACATAGTTTTCCAATGTCCATATGTGAAAACAACCCAGTGAATCCCACCACCATGTATGTCCACAAGAATGGGACTCTAACCAGAAAAAGATATACTCCATGCTTGTATAATTATGTCAAAATGGATTCTGCTGTCATATAACTAAGAAAACCCAATTTAAAACAAAAACCAAAAAAACTGATACAGGTTTGTGATTTTTTTTTTTTTTTTTTATATTCCTGGAAATGGGATTTGGGGATGTCAGAGGTTCAAATATAAACCATATGCAGCAAACAGTAGATTACACAGCAGGGTAGATTTCAATGCTTTCTCTCTCAGGGTTGGGGAGAACCCTTAGCCAGGTACAGCTGGAACACTTGTCTGCTTCCGTTCCCCACCTGGATCTCTCTGTCCTTGTCCTTTGCTTGACTTGTCTCATACCCAGCTGCCCAGAGGTGCTGATATTCTTATATTGAGGCTCTTACTCCTATTTGTTGAAGATTCTTGGTCTTAGTTGAGGCAGTTGGTCAACCTTGAGCATCTTATCCGTAGTTTGGCAAGGAGGTTGCATCTTTAAACTTGCTCTGCAGTATCTGTGTTGTGAGTTACTTATTACCAGGAGTGCCCCCTCCACCCTGCCCCCACTGTGCAGCCCTGAAGCTTTAGGAAGCACCGTGATGTGCAGGTGCAACGTGGACTTGAGGTGATGAGGATTGGGTTTTAGGTCTGGCTTGGCCACTTAACTGACCTGTGGCCTTGGCTCAGAGGCTTCCAGAACCTCATGTTAAGTAGGGCTAATGGAGTCTTTCAGGAGAGGATTTCAGGAGCTGTGGTGTGGACAGCACCCAGTAGGGTGCCTGGCATGTGGTGGTGCTCTGTGAGCACTGGCGTGTGCTCCTGTCTGAAGTTCAGTCGGTGGTAGCCATGCCTCTGGGCGCTGCCTCATCAGTTTTCATTTTCTGCTGATCCTTTTATGTTTCTTTGACTTTGGAATAAAATCCCTGATACTTCCTGCCACGCCCCTGAGGTCCTGCCTTGAGTAGTCGGCAGCTCCTTGTCTCTCGAGCTCAGCATGTTCCTCTCTCCCCTTGTAACTGCCCGGCCATGTCCAGGTTGTTCCTGTGTCAGGGCCTTCAGCAGTCCTGCTCTCTGCCAGGACACCCGCTCTCCCTTTCCTCCAGTCTCACCTGGGTAGAGGCAGACCGCCACTCCCTCCACTCTGTTCTCTCTCAGAGCGAGCACTTTGTCTTTTCTGCCGTGGGTTTTATGATAGTTTGTCATTCTGTCTTTGTGTGCTTGCTTAACATGTGTGTCTCCTCTACTGTATGTCTAGCGCTCAGCTCTGAGCCTAACAGGATGGTAGACACTTAATAAATATGGATTGATTGGATGAGTACATGAGATGGTAAGCGTTAAGTGTGATTGCTTTATCTGTTAAGAAGGAAAAATAATATTTATCTCACAGGCTTGTGGTGAGGTTTAAATACCATGTCAGGACAGGGCTAGTCTCTTAGGTCTTCAGCAAATGGTGTCCCCTGTAAGTAGTGTTAATTAAGTGTCCAGACAGCCAAGCTGCAGGGAAATGGTTTGTAATGAGGGTGGGGCGTGCAGAGCCCAGGTCACAGGAGAGGAAGCAGTAAGGACGGCCAGGCCAGGTGAAGAGTGTGAGACTGGGATGGAGGTTGTTTGGAACCCGCAAGAATGGGGATGAGCAGAGCAGCGGAGAGGCTGAGGATCAGGTCTGAGACTGGCCGAGAGGGTCACGGCCCCTCTCTGGAGCATTCTGCACACAAAGGGCTTTGCAGAGTCCAGCTCTGGGAGTGGTTGGCTCACGGCTGAGCTGGCCGTGGGTGTTGAGTAGGGCTGTGTAGGAGGGTGGTCTTTGCTCACTGGATTGAACTCTGAGTCCCTGTATCTCTGCATGTCCGGCCATGCCCTCCAAAACCCTGGCCAGACGGTGGGCTGGGTAGTGTACATTCTCATAATCTTTTTGAAGGCCATTGGAAACATTTAAGTAGTCATCAAAATGAAATTACTCTTGAGCTCAGTAATCTATTTTGGGGAAAATTGTCCTAAAGAAACAACCCAGTGGAAGGAAAAGACCTGTTCGTGAAGCTGTTTGTTGTATATAATTGTGAAACGTGGGGAACAAGGGGAACTGTATTCTACATCTGTCATCGCTGACTTCCTGTAACAAGCTTTGCTGAGGGTGTTTTACAGGTGAGGAAGCTGGGTTGAAAAGATGAATGACTTGCCCATGAGCTTGATTTGACTGAGAAACTAAAAGAAGTCGAGTTCAAACCTTGTCTTTCTGATTGTAAGCCCTGTACAGTTCCCCCTAGTGCACACTGAATCCATCAGTGCTCAGTAGTGAAATGGTTAAATAATTGTTAACCAGTTCAGTGGGCTTCAGTGCAGTAATTTTAAGTGATACTTAAGTGTAATTCTGCAACAACATGAAAAATATTTAAGATGTACTCTTAAGTGGAAGCACTGGAATATTACAAATTTACTTATAGTTCTATAAAAAGGCATATTCATGATCAGAGGCTGAAAAGCTTATGAAGAGAGTGGGTTCATAGGCAATTGTATTCCAGGCGTTGTTTGGTTCCATTTAAAAATTTTGTTATTGCTACAGCGTGGTTTGTTGGTAAATAGATATTTGCCTAGTAACACTGTTCCTGATG
The DNA here is from genome assembly GCA_020662805.1 of Glaucomys volans. Lineage (NCBI taxonomy): Eukaryota > Metazoa > Chordata > Mammalia > Rodentia > Sciuridae > Glaucomys > Glaucomys volans. Next base: position 1,119,674 of record JAJEJO010049769.1, read on the forward strand.
ATTTGAAGACACCAGGGACAGTGTTGGCCTCACAGACTCATTCCAGTGTCCTCATTTCACTAACTCACTTGACTGTCTTGGCAGAACTCCCGTCATGCAGTATTGTTTATCAGAGACGAATTTTGGGCAGCGAGAGTGCATGGTTTTGTGTGTCTAGGTGAGGTCTCAGTTTGTTTACTTGCAAAGAAAGTGAAAGATTGTTGGCAACCCAAAGATCAGCTTACTGAGGGCTTAAGTGAGACGTAGATTCCTTTCTAAAGACACGCCATGTTTGCTGCTTGCTAAGTGCTGGACTCTGCCAGGTGCTTAGCTCATGAGTTGTCACAAAACCCCTGTGAGGTAATTGATTTTATCCTCATTTTATAGAAGAGTGAACAGTGGCTCCAAGATGTTAAATAATCTTCCTAAGGTCACAGGACTCACAAGTAGCAGCTCTGGGAGTTGAGTCTGTTTCTGCTTCCCCCAGAACCCTTGCTGCTGGCCCTGCTGTCTTGGGAAAGGTGATCTGGTAGGGCGAGCTTCTGCTTTGGAGGCCCAGGCTCTTGCAGGCTGGTGAAGGTGTAGCCAGAGTGTTATGGTTAGATGTGAGATGTCCCCCAAAAGCTCATTGTGAAGCCATGCAAGAAAGTTTAGAGGTGAAATGATGGGGTTATGAGAGTTTTAACCTAATCTGTGCATTATTTCCCTGATAGGGATTAACTGGATGTTAAATGTGGGCAGATGGGATGTGGCTGAAAGAGCTAGGTCCCTGGGGTGTGCCTTTGAGGTACATATTTTGTCCTATTGAACAGAACTCTCTGCTTCCTGGTGGCCATTTCCTGAGCTGCTTTCCTCCACCATACCCTTCCGCCATGATGTTCTGCCTCACCTCTGGCTCCAAGGAATAGAGCTGGCTGTCTATGGACTGAGACCCCTGAAACCATGAGCCCCCAAATAAACTTTTCCTCCTCTCATTGTTCTTGCCAGGTCTTTTGGTCACAGCAGTGAAAAAGCTGACTAAAACTCAAGGTTTAGGCACTTGCTTAGATTTCAGTTGAGGCAGGGCTGGTTGGAGTCGCCGTGATTCTTTTTTATGTTGTGGGTTTGAATTTTTCTTCCCTTTTGGATGGAGTATGAGGCTCGGCTAGGTTTTTGACAGAGAGTGGGAGCAGGAGGAGTTGGGGAGAAATGCCAGAAGGACTGACCAGGAGCTCCTGCAGAGTCTGTCCCTCTCTTCAGCTTCGGAAAGCAGCACCTCAGTCATGTTGGGGTGGTGCCTGTTTCAGATGGCTGCAGTTCCACAGTGGCACGTGGACTTCAGGGGCTGGCATGTGGCAGACACAGCCCTTGCCTGAGCTTGCTTTGAGCATTACGTTTCTAAGTCATACTTGGTGGGTTTTATATTTTGGGGTGTTTATTCCTACTCTGTGGTAAGTTGTTTTCAGTTCTTCTACCTCAAATATGTTTTTCCTCTCTCGTTTTCATAAAGGGAAAAGTACACACAAGGAAAACGTTAATATGGTTTTAGTTCTTGTGCTGAGCTGGGCCCTCTACTAAACATTCTGGTTCATCTCTTCTAATTCTTGTAGTAACTCTATGAAATAGGTATTTGTGTAATTCCATTTTTATGGATAAAGGAGCTGAGGTGCATAGACAGTGGACTTGACTGAGGTCATATACCTAGTCTGCATCGTGTTCATTAATTTATTCACTCATTTACAAATGTTGGTTGAGTGTCTGCTGTGTTCTCGATTCTCTGCTAAAACCTCTGAGAAAACAGCCATAAAAGATGAAGTTTTTGCCCAAGGAGGGGTCATGCAACAAACACGAAAATAAGTAAGAAACACGCATATAAATAAGGTGAATACAGACTGTGAACAGTTCTTGCCAGAAAATAAGAGCTGTATGGTGGAGAGAGCCGTGGTGGGTAGAGATGGGCACCATTCAGGACAGGGTAGTTCGGCGGGGACATTTGAGCTGAGATGGGAGGGATGAGACCCAGCCGCCTGGCTTTTGTTACAGGAAGAAAATTGAAGGATGACAAGGGCTTGGCTTAGGAGGACGAGAAAGGAGGCCAGTGAGGCTGGAACACTGTGAACCTGCTGGAGAGGCAGCAGGAGCTAGATCTTGCAGCTCTTTGTGGCTGTGGCAGGGAGTTGGAGTCTGAGAGTGGTATGAAAAACCAATGGAAGGTTTCAGCAGGACGGTGGTGTGAACAGACCTGACTTGAAGCCTGCGTGGGTCTGGGGACATTGTACTGCCATGAGAAATTCTTATGTGTTTGTCCGTCTGGCCATCCATCTGTTGGCTAGTGTGTTTTTGACTGGAACACACAAGATGGCTGTGGCTCCCTGTCTCTTAGAGTGGTGGCTAGAAAGGCAGTAACCCTGGTGCCGGGCAGAGTGACCACGTCTGTGATGAGGAAAGTGGAGGGCATGCGGAAGCATTCAGAAGGGTCCCCAGCCCAGCAGAGGACAGAGAACTGATGGCCGGGTGGGAAACAGGCTGCTTGAGTTTCATTTATTCCTTTGGGCTTCTCTGGCGTTTGTGTGACCTTCCGAAGGCATGTTTGCTTTTCTCTTATGTTTTTTTAAGCTTCTTTACCTATAAATAGGACAAATATTCCTTCGAGTGTTAAGAAGAATTTTAGCATTATGTACAATGTGGGCATTCTAAGCAACTGCCATGAATATTTTATTGGTAGCTGAGTAATAGAATAAGGTTTCTTTATAGGAAGCATCTGGTGGGATAGGCTTTTTTGTTTGAATGAATGTTTTATGTGCTGTTTCCCTAAAACATTTAAGAGGAGGCTTTAATGAGCCTACGGATTGTTTCTTGGGCTGTTCTTGTTAGCCACAAAATTGAAATCTTAAGCGGTGCTAACGAGAGGGCCAAGGGCAGACAGTTTGAAAGTATGCTGACTGAGGAATATGCTTATCATTTGCTTTTATCCAGTCCTAAACCGTGTTTATTAAAAATCATTATGTTATTACAGTTACTTTTTAAAATGCTGAGAAATGCCGAATGAGTGTACATATGTGGAGAGGTACTCGCATCCAGTGTGGCTGTTCACATTTTGCTATATTTCATTTCAGTTATCTTTTTCAACAACTTTATTGATATGTAATTTACATAAGATAAAAGCACCAGTATTAAGTGGTTTGTGAATTTTGACAAATGTGTATGAACTGCTATCGCAATCAAGGTAGTTTTTGTGTGTGTGTGTGGACAGTTCTAGGCTCATGTAACCATCACCACAATCAGAATAAAGAACAGGTCCATAATGCCAAAACATTCTCTTTTGGTGCTTCTTTGTGGTCAAACCCTCTCTTTGCCCCAAACCTCTTGGCAACTAACGTTTTGTTTTTCCATCCCTGTAATTTTGCTTTTCCCAGAATATCTCTTAAATGGAATCGCACAGTAGGCAGTCTTTTGAGACTGGCTTCTTTGTCTTGGCATGTCTCTGAAGTTCATGCCACTGTGGATCTTGGTTGTTGAGGACTGTTCCTATTTTGGATGCGCACTGTTTGTCCATTCATCCTGTGAAGGACATTTGGGTTCCTTCCAACTTTTGGTGATTAATAATAAAGCTGCAGTAAACATCTGTGTGCAGGTTTTTGTGTGACCAGAGGTTTTCATATTTTTTGGGGGGGATAAACATCTAGTATTGCTGAGTCATATGCTAATTGTAGGTTTTTGGTAGGAAACTGCCAAAGGATTGCCTGGCGTGACTGATTTTGCATTCCTGTCGGCAAAGGAGGGTTGCCTTTGTTCCATGTTCTCCTCAGAATTTGTATGGTCAATTAAAAAAGTTATCCATTCTAATAGGTGTGTATTGGTATTTCATTGTCATTTTAATTTGTATTTCACTAGAAGTTGAGATGTTTAAAATCTTTTCTTGTTCCTATTTGCCATCTGTATTTCTTCTACCGTCACGTTTCTGTTCAGATCTTTAGATACAATGTTGAATAGGAATTGTGGGAGTGGATCTCCTTTTTATTACTGACCTGAGGGCAGTAGATTCAATTTTTTATCTTTAGATAAACATGTATTGTTTTTAATAGATTTATGGCTTTTTTTTTGTAGATGCCTTAGCAGATTAATGACATTTCCTTTAATTATTAGTTTGCTGTAATGCCCCCCGCCCCCGAATGGGGTTTATCTTATGCTTTTTCTGCATCTATTGATATGATTGTATTATTTTTTATTCTTTATGCTGTTCGTATGGAGGATATTTTAGTCAGCTTTTTCACTGCTGTGACTAAAAGATCTGAGTAGATTTTAAAGGAGGAAAAGTTTGAGAGATCTTAGTCTATAGAAGGCTGGCTCCATTCCTTGGGGCTCCAGGTGAGGCTGAACATCATGGTGGGAGAGTGGCAGAGGGAGGCAGCTCACATGGTCATGGTGATCAGGAAGCAGAGGGAGAGTTCACTGCCCAGATACCAAGCCACGCCCCAATTCCACCTCCAGCCACACCCTACCCCTTCAGTTACCACTCAGTAAATCCCTGTCAGGGGATTAATTCACTGATTGGGTTAAGACTTATGATCCAATCATTTCTCTTCTGAGCCTTCTTGCATTGTCTCACAGGTGAGCTTTTGGGGGACACCTCACATCTAAACCATAATGGTAGATTACATGGGTTGACTTGCAGGTGGAGTTAGTTTTGCATTGCAGGGGCAAATCCCACTCATAATGCATTAATATATTTATTCAGTTTGCCAAAATTCAGTTGAAGATTTTCTGTTTATATTCACAAAGGCTTTAGTCTATAGTTTTCCTGTAATATTTCTAATTTTGGTGTTAGAGTAGTGCTGCCTTCATAAAAATGAGTGGGAAAGGTTCTTCATCTTCTAATTTCTTTTTTTTTTTGGACTGGGGATTGAACCCAGTGATGCTTACCATTGAGATATACCTTCAGCCCTTTTTATTTATTTTTTATTTTGAGACAGGGTCTTGCTGAGTTGCTCAGGGTTTCACTAAGTTGCAGAGGCTAACTTTGAACTTGTGATCCTCCTGCCTAAGACTCTCATTACAGGCATGTGCCACTGTTCCTAACCCTCATTTTCTGTTTTCTGGAGAAGATTGGGTAGATTGGTATTGTTTTTCCTCTAAAGATTTGGTAAAAATTGCTAATGAAGTCAGCTACATCTTAAGTTTTCTTTTTTGTAAGACTTTCAAATTCAAATTTTAAAATAAATATATCAGTTTATCTTTTATATGGTGAATTTTGAAAATTTGTGGCTTTCAAAGAATTGTTATTTCATTTAAGTTATCTAATTTATGTAACAGAGTTATCTGCGGTATTTGTTAATTGTCGCGGGATCTGTGTTGATGGGCCCTCTTTCATCTTCTTTTGTCTCTCCTTTTTGTGGTACTGGGGGTTGAACGAGGCCTCATACATGCTAGCAACGTGATCTACCACTGAGCTATGCCCTTAGCCCTCCTTCATTTTTTTGTATTAATAATTTGTGTCTTCTTTGTTCTTTGCCAGTCTGGCCAGTTATATGAGTTTCATTGATCATTTGAAAGGACCTGTTTTTAAAATTGATTTTTCGCCATTTTTTTTGTTTTCAATTTCACTGATTTCTGAAGTTTATTATTTTTTTCTGTTCACTTTGGGTTCAGTTTGCTTTTTTTCTGGCATCTTAACGTAGAAGCCTGAATTGATTTGAGACCTTCCTTCTTTTCTTAAGCATTTGATAATATACATTTCCCCATAGCATTGATTTAGCTGCATTCTACAAATTTTAATATATTGTATTTTCATTTTTGTTTAATTCAAAATGACTCCTAATTTCCCTTGAGACTTCCTCTTTGATGGATGATTGTTTAGAAATGTGTCATTTAATGTCCAAGTATTTAAATGTGTCATTTAATGTCCAAGTATTTGTGTATTGTTCAGTTTTCTTTTTGTTATTGATTTTTATGGTCAGAGAACATAGTTTGGTTTCAGTTCTTCTAAATCTGTTAAGGTTTGTTTTGTGACCCAGGATATCTTCCAAGCCTTCCATGCTTGCTTGAGTTACAGGGTAGTATTTTTTAAATGTAAGTCAGATCCTGTTGGTTGATACTCTTGTTCAGTTCTCCTGTATTCCTGCTGGTTTGGGGTCTACTTTTTTCTGTGGATTGAGAGAGAAGTATTGATACCTCCAATTATACCTGAGGGTTTGTCCATTTCTGCCTTCAGTTCTATTAGTTTTTACTTCCTGAATTTGAAGACATGGTATTCGGTTTGTGTACTTTAGGACCTTAGGGTTTTTCATCATTATGTAATGTCCGTCTTTGTCCTTGAATAATTTGCTTTGCTTTGCAGTTTGCAGTTTCTGATATTAATCACCATTTGAATTTTTGTTTATTTGGTGTTCACATGGTATATATTTTTTCTGTTCTTTTACTTTTAATCTATCTCTGTCATTATATTTAGAGTAAGTTTCTTGTGTGTGATATAAAACTTTTTAAAATCTGTTCTCACAATCTCTGTATTTTAATTGGTGTTTATTCCATTTACATTTAACATATATCAAAGTGTGCTTTGATTTAGACCTACCATTTTTAATTTGTTTTCTATTTTTCATTCTTCTGTTTCCCTTTTCAAACCTCTTTTAGATCATTTGAATTATTTTTGTACTCCATTTAGACTTATGTGATTATTTTTAGAATATATCTCTTTGTATAGTTTATTTAAAAACATTAAAAAATTTTAGTGGGTACTTTTGAGATTACTCACACATGCGTACACACATGTACACACACATGTACACACACACGTACACAAGGAACTTTACATTTCACCATAAATAAAATGTGAAAATGTTACTTCTGCTCATCCCCAATATGTATTATATCAACATACACAGAAAACCCCAGCCGATGAGGTTTGCTTTCAACCGTCATATGTAGATGTTTTAAGGAGCTAGCTACCGAGACATTTACCGTTTGTTTTTCTCTTTCTCCCATTTCCAGAGTACCATTCCCTGCAGTCCGAAGAACTTCCTCCACCATTTCTTTCAGAGCAGTCATTTGAGGATGTCTTCATTTTACCTTCCTTTCTCAGGATATTGTTAGTGGATATAGAATTCTGCCTGGCGATTTCTTTGAGCAGTTTAATGTTTCCCCGGTCTCTGGCCCCTGCAGTTTTTTTTTTTTTTTTAATTTGTTCTCTTCAGTTATACATCACAGGAGAATGTGTTTTGACATATCATACATACATGGAGTATTTAGCCCCTGTAGTTTTTTTAAAAAAGTTTTTTTGTAGTTGTCGATGGACAGATGCTTTTATTTGTTTATTTTTATGTGGTGCTAAGGATGGAACCCAGTCCCTCATGCATGCTTGGCAGGCGCTCTCCACTGAGCTACAGCCTCGCCCTGGCCCTGTAGTTCTGATGGAGAGGTCAGCTGTCATTGGAATCATTGAATATATCAGTTTCCTCAGGCTTTTGAGAGCTGTTTGTGGTCTTCAGTGTCCATCAGTGTGTAGGGGTATGTTTCTTTGAGCTTATCTTGTTTGGTGTTTGGTAAGCTCTTTTGAGTCTGCATGTCTTATGCCTTTTTCCAAAATCAGAAAGTTGAAAATTATTATTTCTTCAAATACTTTTACTGTACCCATTCTTTCACCTGTTCTTTCAGGGACTCTGATGAATGTTGGACCTATCTCAGAGGCTGTGTTAATTTGTTTCAGGTTTTCTTTTCCCTGTGTCTTCATGTTGGATAGTTTTTATTGATCTCTCTTGAAGTTCATCTCCATTTTTTTTAGTCCATCGACCCAGCTTGTTATTTGGTTTATGTATTTTTCAGTCTAAAAGTTTCTTTTTTTAAAAAAATATCTGTTTAGATGTTGATAGACCTCTATTTTTACTCATTTGTTTACATGTGGTGTTGAGAAATGAACCCAGTGCCTCACGCATTGCTCGGCAAGCGCACTGCCACTGAGCTGCAACCGCAGCCTCCAGTCTAAAAATTTGTTTGGTTGTCTTTTATGGTTCTTGACTAAGACTTTATATCTTTTTATGCATTTGAGGACTGTTCATCCTTGTGTCTCAGATCATGGTTTTATCTGTTGCAAATATCTTAGGCATTTAGATTCAAAGATTTTCCCTTTTGATATGTCAAATGCATTTATTTTCTTTTCACAAAAACCTGAAATTAACTTTATTATTCTCATGTTAGGGAGGTAGCATGTCTAGGTTTCGCTGTGAAAGAATACATTGAACTTAGTGTTGTCCCAGAGCCCCTGGTGTTTGTGGTTTGGCTGAGCTTGAGTAGTGGCTTTGTGAATGGGAAGGGGACAACAGATCCATGGCTTATGGTGTGGGCAGACACGCTGGATTTAGTAAAATATCCACTCTCTTTTCATAATATATGCAGTCTTAGAAAAGAATGTATTCATTTTTTATTACTTCAAATCTATTTTATTTTTTATGCATTCATAGCCCCAAAATAGACAGCATGTTTTAAATATTAGTCACCATTCTGTGCAATAGATTACTAGAGCCAATTACTTCTAACTGAAACTTGTACTCTTTGACTAACATCACTCCTTTCCCCATTTACCCTCCCTCTCCTGCCTTTTATTTAAATGGTAAACCGACATATATAATCTATGCCATAGTGTTATTTAACAATCAGTCTTGATGATAATGTCCCATGAATAAGCCAGTGGTCACTCAGTCTTTTTTTATGACTTTATAATATTCCAATCAAGTGGATATACCATAATTTATTTAGTGATAACTAGTTGACTTTTTAAAATTAATTTTTAAAATTTGTTCTAATTAGTTGTACATGAAAGTAGAATGCATTTATATGTTGTGATAGATCATACATAAATGGAGTGTAATTTCTCATTTTTCTGATTGTACATATTGTATGATCACATCAGTCATGCAGTCATACATGTACATGAGGTCATAATGTCTGTTTCACTCTACTATCCTTCCTAACCCCATATCCCTTCCCTTCACTCCCCTCTACCTAATCTAAAGTAACTATTCTTCCCTAGCTACCACCCCACCCACCACAATGGTGAATTAGTATCTGCATATCAGAGAAGACATTTGGCCTTTGGTTTTCTGGGTTTGACTTAGTTCACTTAGCATGATATTCTCCATCTCCATCTATTTACCAGCAAATGCCATAATTTCATTCTTTAAAGCTGAGTAGTATTCCATCATATATATATATATATATCACATTTTCTTTATCCATTCATCTGTTGAAGGGCATCTGTTGAAGGGCATTTAGGTTGGTTCCATAGTTTAGTTATTGTGAATTGAGCTGCTATAAACATTGATGTGGCTGTGTCACTGTAGTATGTTGATTTTAAATCTTTTGGGTATAAACCAAGAAGTGGGATAACTGGGTCAAATGGTGGTTCCATTCCAAGTGTTCTTAGGAATCTCGATTCTGCTTTCCAGAGTGGTTGCAACTAGTTGATTTTTAATAATTTAAGTTAACCATGGACTTTTTTACTTTAAAAACTTTTAGCCAGGCTCAGTGGTGCACATTGGGTAATCTCAGCGGCTGGGGAGGCTGAGGCAGGAGGATTGCCAGTTCAAAGCCAGCCTTAGCAAGGGCAAGGCCCTAAGCAACTCGGTGAGACCCTGTCTCTAAATAAAACACAAAGTATGGCTGGGGATGTAACCTAGTGGCCACGTGCCCCTGAATTCAATCCCTGGTACCACCCCCCCACCAAAAAAACTTAAAACTGAAGTGTAACATACATATGGTAACATACACATGTGTGAACTAGTTCAGTGAAATTATCAAATAAAGACCATGTACTGTAATCATCACCAATGACAAGAAACAGATCATTCAGCACCCAGACAGCTCCTCTGTGGGTCCTTCCAGATGGCACCCACTTTTCCTCCCCAAAGGTAACCACTACCCTGGACTGATTTCCAGTCCCTTCCTAGCCTGTGCCTCTGTCATTGTCTTTCTTACGGTGCTAAGGAAGGGTACTTTTTCATAAGGCAGAGACTGAAAGGTAAGTGAAGCAGGGAAGGAGAAGGTGGGGACGGTGGGAGGACTTGGAAAACACTCAGCTGTTCACGCATGCAGACGCAGACACTTGAGGGAGCTGGTTCAGCGTGTGTTCTGTTCTTGGAGTTGGGTTAGCCTTCTCAGAAAATCTTGCAGACCAACCAGACCAAAGAAATCAAATATTTCCTTTGGACAGTGAGATTTAGTGACAGGTTATGGTCACTGGAGACCCCACAGGGCGGGAGTCCCAGCTCTCGGCTGGCGGTGTGGTCTTGATCTCGGGTGCAGCACAGTGTGCTTTCACCGCGAGCTTCAGGACCCAGAGACCGCGGACACCTGACCTGGGCCAGCGCTCGTTGACATCACAGGGGCTCAGGATCAGTCCTCTCCATATGCCCCCCCACCAACTCTTAATTTTGACAAATTTCAAACTTGTGGAAAAGTTGTAAAATGGTTCAGCAATCTAGATTCTTCACAATTCAACAGTTAATAATTTTCACATTTGCTTTCTCCCTTTTTCCTCTTTCCCCAGTCAAGGGAGAGTTAGTTGCAGACATCGTGACACTCCCTTAAGTACTTCAGCACGTGTCTCTTTCTTAGGACATCATCCTGCAAGATCATAATGCTGTAACCTGATATCAGGATGTTATTATCGTCATGTAACTGCTTTTTTTAATTGAGATTCTGTTGCACTTGGTAGTCATGCTTCTTTAACCTCCATTTATTTAGAAGAGTTCCCCCGCCCTTTCATCTTAGCTTGTCATTGGGATGTTTGAAGAGTTCAGGTCTGTTGTTTTGCAGAATGTCCTTCAACTTAAATTTGTCTGCTAGACTCCTCTTGATTAGATTTAGGTTAACTGTTGTAGACAGGAGCACTTTAGAGAGAATTAATTGCTCTCAGTGATTTATTTCAGTAGACATGTGATGTCAGTTTGTCCCATCAATGGTGATAATAGATAAATTTTCTTGATTAAGCTGATACATACAAGATTTCTCAGTTGTAAAGGTACCTTTTCCTTTGTAGGTACTAACCCATCAGTGAGAGGATATCTTGGGACTGAGTGTCGTGTTTTCCAGTGATTTTTCACCTGATGCCTTATGTTACCTGAATCAGTTATTACTTTAGAAGTTGCATGATAGTGATTGTCTGCTCCTGTTACTCTTCATTTGTTTACTGGGCTTCTTTTGTAAAGGAAAGTCCCCTTTTCCTTCCCTTCCTTTCTCTCATTCCATCTTATGTGGACTCTTGAATTTTTTCTTTATTTAGTCGTTCTTCATCTCTGTCATCATTCGTTTTGATGCTCAAATTGTCCTACTTTGGCTGATGGGGCCTGCTTGATTCTTCTGGGTTGATATGACTGTAGCAAAGGCAAACTCTCTAGTATTTAACCTTTGAATTCATTTTGTGTCCTGGGAGCTGTGGGGATTAATGCAGGACCCATCAGTTAGATGCCCTGCCTTTCGTTTGCTTTAGATAACTCTCCTGTGTTCATTTTCCAGCAAATCACTGAGTTGAAGAAAGAAAACTTTAACCTGAAGCTCCGCATCTATTTCCTTGAGGAGAGAATGCAGCAGGAACTTGATGGCCCCACCGAACATGTCTACAAAACCGTGAGTGGCCCACTCTTGCTGCCTTCCTTCTGTCTGTTCTCACAGGCTTTCCAAGCAGAAATTTGATTGATGTTTGTTCTTAGAGTTAGCATGAATAGATGGAGCTTCTTTCATGCAATTTGGATTGATTATGGGGAGCATGAAGATACTAGGCTGACCCTCATATTAAGCAAAGAGGCACAGGATTAATTTTAAGGAAGTCCTTGGCTCTCTTTTTTTTTTTTTTTGAACCTAGATTGAACCCAGGGGACTCCACCACTGAGCCACATCCCCAGCCCTATTTTGTATTTTATTTAGAGACAGGGTCTCACTGAGTTGCTTAGGGCCTCACTAAGTTGCTGAGGCTGGCTTTGAACTCGTGATCCTCCTGCCTCAGCCTCCCAAGTACTGGGATTACAGGTGTGCGCCACCGCGCCTGGCTCTTGACTCTCTTTTAAATGTCAGAATTCCCAGTCACTCTCTTATCTCAATTGCCTTTTTATAATTATTTATTTGAAATAGGCAGTGGAATGGTAGAATGGCTTTGGAATTAAGTCCTACTGTTACCAATTAAGTGGGGTAACATCAGGCAAGTCACTTTAGCTCTCTGGGCCTGATTCCAGAGTTGAGTGATAATCCCTGTGTCATAGAGTTGTTTGTGTGGATTAAAAAGGATGACAGATGAAAAGCTCCAGCACACAGTCAGCACTAGACAATAATCAGCATTTTCTTACCAAGGCTTCCTTTGGCCACCCAGAGTTAGGATTGTCAGTTTTTCTGTGATTTGACTCTTCTGTATTCCCGTGCTCTTGCTTAAAACTGTCATGGGGAAAAAAAAAAGTCTATTCCTGTTTGAAGTCTCGACCTGGAGGTCTTTATCTGAAAACAAACCTTGGCTCTGAAAGCCAAAAAATAACTTGGCTTTCTTGAAAAGACATGAGTATAAACAATACTTTGGTGCCCATTTTTTTTTAGCTTTTTCTGGTAGATTAGCCCTTGGCCTGGGAATTATTCCATCTTTTCTCCTCTGAAGTTTGTACCAGTTGAAACTTTTGAAGGAGGAAAAAGAACTCTCCTTGAATTTCAGTGGAGGAACAGAAATGGACTTTTCTTGCAGAGGGATTGCACTGTCCCCAGTCTTTGCAGGAATTGAAAACCTCCCTCGTCCCTGAAGGCACAGTTTTCTTCCTTCGTCGGGGTGGGGGTGCACAGATGACAAGGCTGTCCCCTTTTCTTGAAGGAAGTGGTGATCAATCAGAATTTGAAAGAAAAAGCAAGTTGTCTGAAGTGTTTTTGTGTAACTACTATGGTCATGCATCTGGGAACTTCTGGGGTGATCGCAGGCCAAACTGTGTCAGGCACCGTCTTGGTGTTTGTGCATCTCAGGGCAGCCCTGTGCAGTGGAGGCTGTCCTCATCTTACAGGGGGAAACAGGCTCAGGGAAGATCAGGGATTGGTTGATGTCATTTAGCTATGTGTGAGGCAGATCTTGAGTGCAGATATGCCTGCCTCATTGTTCCATGTTCTTCACCTGCTTTGTCCCCATTGTCTGTGTAGATGGCCTGACATAGTTACCTTCCCCACCCCCAATTAGCTTTGTGGGTAGGTGCACAGAACTCATACAACATAAAAAGTACACACTGAAAAGACATTCTTGTCTCCTGGGTCCCTACATCTAATCAGTATTATTGATTGATTGATTATGTGTAAACCTCTTATACATACAGACAAGCACGTTCTGCCCTGTACCTTGAATTTTTCACTTACTGATATCTTAGGTATCTTTCCTTTTTTTGTAGCAGGGATTAAACCCAGGGGTGCTTAACCACTTAGCCACATCCCCAGCCCTTTATTTAGTTTTTATTTATTTTTTCAAATTTTGGGACAGGGTCTCACCAAGTCCTCATGGGCCTTGCTGTGTTGCTGAGGCTGGTCTTGTGATCCTTCTGCCTCGGTGTCCCCAGCCGCTGGGATTCTAGGCCTGTGCCACTGTGCACAGCACTTAAATATCTTTTCTTAATATTAGTTTAAGAACTTTCCTTTTTTTATAGCTTTATCATAGTCCATTTTATACTTACAAAGGGTCCTGACTTTTGGTTTGGAAATCATTATCTTTTATGTAAGCGTATAACTTGAGATCTTGGGCCTGAGAAGGATAGTCCCCTGGCCATGTCAGGTCTCCGTGTTTAGCTCTGCTGAGTTGGGGGCCAGTTGGCTCCACGGAAAACAAAGCTCTTGGAATATATCGTGTCTGCCCATCACTGCTCTCTGAGCGCTGGAGAAGGTGCCCTGCATCTGGAGAGTGTTTCTGCCCTTTTCTCAGAGCCACACTTCAGGACTCAGTGTCCTGGCCTGTTGCAAAGGTCAGTTTCTTTTAGAAAAAGTTGTGCCTCGTAGATGACATCCCACTTCTGTTGTGTACAGTGAAGAGAGTAGCGTTGGCTTCTCTCCTGTGTCTGAGTCAGTCCTCAGAGCCCCCGCACGTGGGCTTTCCACTTGACATTGAGGGGTCTGAGAGGAGCTTTGTCACCCTGACCGTGTGCTGGAAAATAGGCACAGGCTGCACCTCCAGATCTGTGCCCCTTGAGAGCATGAAGGCAGGGCCTGGGTCAGTCTCCTTTGCTCCAGAGTCCTCAGTGTTTGTCCTGTCACAGGCACAGGGTAAGTGCCTACCACAGAAGGAGTGAAAGCCAGTGTCCACTGCCCGGGATCTCCTTCTGGGGAAGGGTGCAGGTGGAATTTAAGCCTGTAGGTCCTTCTGGTCCTATGTCCAAGACTTTGATTTTGTTAGTACTTTCAACCTGGATGTCTGGCAGGAAGAAGGGAGGAGCATCCTCTGAGGTTGTAAATTTTACTGGAAATAATAATAATAACATTATTGCTCTTAATAATTGTTACTATTATTATTATTATTTTTATTATTTGGTACTTGGGATTGAACTTTGTGACTGATGCTATATCTCCATTCCTCTTTTAAATTTTTGAGACAGGGTTTAAACTGCTGAGGGTCTCACTAAGGTGGCGGTCTTGTGATCCTCCTGCCTCAGCCTTCCTAGTCATTGGGATTATAGGTGCAGGCCACCACATCTGGCTTGTTATTTTTATTTGAAATAACACATGTCTCATGGAGTAGAATATAAAATTGTCATTAGTTATAAAGTAAAACAGGAGAGTGAATTTAGAGAAATCTTGGATTTATGGCAGTCCTCTGCAAACTCTGTACCCTGAACCCCTGTCTGCTGCATGCATTCATCTCATAATTCTGTCTGGAATAAATGTGGGGGTAGGTTTGGGAAGCTCACCACTGCTCACTGTCTCACGTTGTGTTCCTTCTGCCTGAGATCCTGTCTGAATCTCGTGTGAGTTGTAGTGTGAGGATGGTGTGTGGCTTTGTTCCTGTCAGTTAAGAGAAAGTGCCTTGGAGAGCACTGTCCCGTAGTGTCAGCCTGCTCTGTGCAGTGTGGCTTTTTTGTGTGTACCCCGAAATTTTATATCTAAACCAGACAGACCGTGATGTGGACTCCCACTTATCCGTTCACAGGTTTTATTTTGTTTAGGCTGTAGCATGTTCCCACTGCTACAACCACCACATGCATGATTGTAAACAACCAGAAGTAATTGCCTTGGAATGGTAAAAGCAAACTGTAAATTTGCTTGGCGGAAGGCAAACAATTTTTAAATCAGCCTCACTTGTATGACATTTATGCCTCGATATTTGAATGCTCTGGCTGTTAGAAGCTCACAGCATTTACATAATTGTTCCAAGTCTTGAGAAACCCACGGCTTTCTTTTGAGACCACCAGTGTTTAATAATTCCCTTTTCCCTGTGCCTTGAGGCTAATGAGGGCTTCGAATCTAACATCTGGTGTTACAAGCGTCGTGGGTCTGTCTGTGCGAGGAGCAGTTTGCCCGCCATCAATGAGGTTTTGTATCTTACACTGCTTTTTTTCTTTCTTTATCTTGTCTGGAAGAACATCGAGCTCAAGGTGGAAGTAGAAAGTCTGAAGCGGGAGCTCCAGGAGAGAGAGCAGCTGCTCATCAAAGCCTCGTGAGTACTGTCGTGCCGCCAAGCTGGGAGGTCGCCAGGGCTTCTCATGATGGGCGCTAGACTGGCCAGTAACACAGAACCATCAGCTTTTCTAAACCATTGTTCTCTGACTGGCCTCCGGGGACTCCAAGGAAGTTTTCATTTTCATTTTTTTTTTTTTGTTTGGAACCAGGGATTGAACTCAGGGACACTCGGCAACTGAGCCACATCCCCAGCCCTATTTTGTATTTTATTTAGAGACAGGGTCTTACTGAGTTGCTTAGGGCCTCGCTAAGTTGCTGAGGCTGGCTTTGAACTCTGGATCCTCCTGCCTCAGCCTCCCAAGTCGCTTGGATTACAGGCGTGCGCCACCACGCCCGGCTTTCATTTTTATTTAATTACTAAAATTTTTCAATGAACTATTAAAGTCTAACATAGAAAAGTGAACAGGTCTTAAGTGCAGCATGGTGAATTTTCACAAAGCAGACACACCTGGGGAACCATCCAGACCAGGAGGCAGAACATGACAGGCTTCAGAAGCCTCCTTGTGCTTCTCCCCAAGGTAACTATTGTCTGGCCACTCTTGTCCCGATTGCTGAGTTCTACTTGGTTTTCAACTTCATATAATTGTAACTATACAATAATCTATTCTTTCGTGTCTAGCTAATTTCCTCAGCAATATATTTGTGAGATTCATCTCTTGTTAATTATGTCAGTGGTTCATTCATTCTCATTGCTATGAAAGTCAAGGGGACTTGAAGGGGTCCTGGTGCGTGAGGCAGGGAAGCAGATGGGGCTTCAACTAGAGTAACTACTAAAAAAAATCTGTTATTTGTACTCGGATCCTGGTAATGTATGGTTTGAAAGGGGTTCTTTACTTTTAAAAAAATTTCAAACATTTTAGTATTTCCATTAATTAGTTCAGTATTCAAACATTCATGTATTTGTTGAGCAACAATCACAGTTCAGAGGACACAGCCTGCAGTCCCCTGGTTCTCCATTCATTCATCAGCATGTTTACGTAATGACTTGTGCCCCATGCTGAGGATCTGAAAAGAGACACCACCTACTCTCCAGAACTCACTGGAGCTTGCTGAGTGGTTTATCCTCCTGTGAACAAGTGGAGCATGGAGGTGCAGTGATGGAGGGCATTTTGGAGGAGAGTGGAAATCAGTAGGGCTCCAAGAGAGTGGACTAGGACTTCCATGGCTTCCTCACTGAGCCTGGTGAAAGCTCGTGTGGGCATGCTCCATTTATCATGGCAGCAGAGCTCCTGCGGGCATGGTAGGCTCTTCGACTTGGGGCACAGCTGCTCTATGCCAGGCCAGGATAACTCCTTCCATTCCGCAGTCCAGTAACTGGAAGTTGGCTGTGTTGGCTTTGAGCAGATTAGAGGTTCCCAGGCCCAGACTCCTCCTCTGAGCTATGCTGAACTTGCACAGGCAGCATTTTCTGCTTAAATGAATTAACAAATATAAGCAGATTGAAAGTTTTCGTTGGTATTTATTTAGTTTTGGAAGCACGTCGTTCTTGGTGGTGAGGCAAATCCACCTTCCTAGGCCTGAAGATCAGCAATAGAATTTGGTGTGTTTCCTACTCACTGCTAGACCTGCAGGTCTTGACCAGGCCTTCCTATCAGCTGAGTGTGTGCAAAGGGAGACCCCAGCTGACCAGGGCTCATGTGTGTGCTCTGGGCCAGTGCACAGTGTGGAGTGATCGGGGCCTGGCACACAAGTCTGTATGCATGTATTTCCCAGTCTACCCAGCCTGGTGTTGAGGCCCTTTGTGGTCTGACAGCAGATGCTGTGCTGGTCGTGTCAGCTGTTGTGTGCTGCACTGGACAAGGTTCCTGAGGATGAAGAAGTGATGATGAGGCTTATGTTCTAGGGGAGGTGATGGTGGTAAAGTATTTGCAGTAATAAATGTATGAATGCAAATCGGGAAAAGAGCTACACGGAGAAAATAAAGGGAGCCATGAGAGTTTATACCTGTGGGAGGAGATACGGAGGTACAAACCAGGGAAGGCGGCCCTGAGGTGGCATTTGAAGTGAAATCTGAAGCATCCGTAGGAATTCGGCAGGTAACTAGAGGGAGAAGTGTTGAAGGAGAAGGGAATGCATGTGTCGGAGGAAATGAGAAGACTAGGACCCTAGCGATTTTGAAACCTAAGATCAAATGAGCAAGTGACACAATCAAGAGTTGTGCTCTTAAGAAGGTCACTCAGGGTGCTAGGTGGGAAGTGGGTGGTGGAAGGAGTGCGGGTGGAAGGAGTGTGGGTGGAAGCAGGGAGGCCAGTTAGGACGTGACACAGTGGGCAAGGGGAGAGCCAAGTGCTGAGTGGTGGTGGCGGGAAGGACCTTAGGAAGCCAAGCCAGCAGGCCTCAGTGATGAGGAGGAGAGGGCAAGGCTGACGCCTTCCTGGAGTTAAGAGCATGAGCTCTGCTCAGGAACATTGCTGGGACTTCACCACTTCAGCCTCCTCTCCACCGGCTCTGCCCTGCTGCGTTGAGGGCACCACCCATGCTCCTGTCTGCTGCTCTTTCCTCGCCCTGGTGGGCCCTTCCCCTTCTTCCCCCAGCCCAGTGCCTTTCCTGCTGCCTCGCCCCTCATAAAGTCTCCAGTGTGGGTCACAGGAGGCCCTTCCAGTCCACAGCAGTCTCTTCACAGACTTTCTGGCATGAAATGACAAGTCTATATGCATAGCACTTTTGAGGTTAAGAGTACTTTCACATCCATTTGCATTCCATCATTGTTCTGAGCTGAGCAAATCTCAAGGAGTAGCCTCATAGAGGAGGGAATTGGGGCCCGGTGACCAGAAGGGCTATAACCCCTAGTCAGAAAGATCAGAACTAGGGTTGGTTCCCGCGTGTGGCACTCAGCAACAGGCTTCAGGTTGTGGTTTTTGATTTTCATGCATGGACACAGCATATGTGTAGTGTCTCCATGGCTGTCCAGTGCCAGCACCTACCCATACTGCACAGCATGCCTTCTCCAGCAGCATGATCATGGAGGATGCCTGATGGAAGGTCACCTTTACTAATATGCTTCCCTCAGCTCTCTTCTCCAGTGTATGATTTTTGGTGGGAGTGGAATATGGGACCTACTATCGGAAAAGCCCTTGCTTTTCCCTGAGAACTAAAATTAGAATGGAAAGAATCTAGAGAGATTGTTGAGGATTCAGGGTAATGAGAAGAGAGCTGGGATGTAGCTTTGTGGTAGAGTGCCTGCTTAATGTGCTGACTGGAAAAAAATGAGGGTAGTGTTTCTAGAAGGCTCTTTTTTGTGTTGAGTAGAAAGCTGGATTAAACCCATTTCCCTGTAATCTCCCTAATCTGCCTGTTAGCCCAGATTCTATAAGAAAAGAAAGGGTAGAAGGATTTAGATTTAGATCCTACTTTGTCCCAAACCCTGTTCCTGGCTCTTAACGTGCTTTTTTGCTTTTGATCTTTGTAACAGTTATGTGAGGCAGCCAGTGTTCCCATTTGAGTGAAGAGAAAACCGAGGCTTGGAGGAGAGGGGACCTTGCCTGAGTTGGTCACTGAGCCGAGTCTGATCTGGCTCCAGAGCCCACTCTGCCTTGCTGTGAATTAAACATACTTGTTTGCTGTTTTCCATTGTTATATTTATCAGTTACAATAAGGGGGCATTAAAAACAAAAGCAGTCATATTGTTGGGAGTAAATTTTATCTCTGTAGCTTTAAAACAGAAACAAAAAATAATAATTCCATTAGCAGAGGAAAAGTGTACCATGCTGCTGGGTATAAATTTTATTCCTACAGTAACTGTAAAATACAAAGATGATAAATGAAAAGTTGGAACATTTATTATTGGGAATATATTTTATTGGTATAACTAAAACACAAACAAACTGAATAATACCAGTAGTTGTTAAAAATTGTAGTCAGCCTCTTGACAGTGTATATGATTCAGGCTGTAAGATGCCAAGGTTGGATGGGGCCTGGTGCGGGAGGCTGTGCTCTGGTGGGTGGGGTGAGGGCAGGGGTCGCGGAGGGGAGTGATCTTATAGTGGAGGCGCCATAAAGCCCCAAGGGCTGAGACATTTGTGAGCTGCTGGTAGCAGGGACTTGGGGCTAGAAAAACCCTCTGCGGCTCAGGATGGAGGGCACATCAAATCTGGCATCCTTTTAACCCTCTCTCATGCCCCTTGAGGAGCCATAGAAATGATTGCCGAGTCACTGTGAGTTTGAGCGAGTACTGATCCAGAAATGAGTTAAGGGAGAGGTTGCTGAGGACACTTAATGGCATTAATCAGGAGGTGGAAATGATGGCCCTGGTTCTGGTCGGGGGAGGGTGAGCTATTCTCAGCTCAGACCCCAGCAGAGGGATGGCAGGAGACCTCCACAGCAGCTCAGCAGGGGCCAGCGCTGCCCTGGCCTCGGAGGCAGCAGCCTCAGCCTGGTGCCAAGCACTCATGTCCAGGGGAAGAGGCACCCATGTGTTAGCCATTAATTCTAAGAGGTAATCATCTCATTTTTCACACGAGGAAACTGAGGTGTAACAGGTAATTTACTGAGGCTAGGTAATGTACCCAGAGTCATGCTGGCAATAGAATGGAGCAGGCATGTGGAAGCAGATCTGTCCAGCCTCAGAGCCTGTGTTCTTCACTTCAGTGTTCACACTGAATTCCATCAACATGATATCATGACCTGGGGCCTTCTCAAGCCTTATTGGGAAAAGGAAAAAATAGGTATAAATAAGGTCTTTATTTGCCGGCGACTCCTTTTTGAGACTTAGACAGCAAATTGGCCCTCTTGACTCTCCATTGTTCTCAGTAAAAAGGTCACATGGCCTGGACCTGTGAGTGCCTGATCACAGGGCTCTCTGTTGGGGAAATTTTATATACCCCTAAAGTAGGGCATGGGAGGCCAGTGGTGAAGACATTTTTTTCTGTTGCAGTTTTTCTGAGAAACCAGCTTTAGGTGGAGCCATTTCCTCTGTTATCCTGCCTTCTAGAAACCTGCAATCATTTAGAAATCCGACAGAGTCTGAGTCTGAGTCTGCAGATTGGTGTCTGATGCTGTTTTCTTGAGGTCTCAGTGGTCGTGGCCCGGATCTGGCCTGGGTGCCATCCCCACACTGATTGTCGTGCAGAGAGGATATTCCCAGGGGCCACAGCAGTTGCCTTGTTTAGTTTGTGTCCTCTCCCTCTTTTGCCCTGAGAGGTAGCTTGAGCTCCAACAGATGGACTCTGGTGTACTTAAGGTGCTTTCCACTCTTGTTGGTGCAGTGTGACACTGTGGTCTTTATCCCTGAAGGTGCACTTTTGTTGCATATTGCTCCTTGGCATGTTGGACGTCAGACCAGCCTTCCTGTACCCCTGGTGGATGTGACGTGTGCTTGGTCGAGAGCTTCCTGGTGGAAAATCTGGCAGTAACTGTCATGAGTCTTAAAAGCATGCTTGCCCTTTGACCCACCAGTTCTCTTCCTGGGAATCTACCCCCAGGAAATCACTGGATGGTGGATGTACAAGGGTGCTTTTATCATAACACCGTCTGGCATATTTAACAATGGCACTAATGTTCCTTGAATGCTTACTTTGTTCTAACTGCTGTTCTCAGATTTTTGTGAATATTATCAAATGGTAAATCAGAAAGTTTAAATACTTAAAATATAAGGAATTGATTTAATAAATCATAATATATTTCATACTGTGAGCTAATAGGTAGCTTTTAAAATGATGCTCTAGATTTATGTTTATTGACCCAGAAGAATGTTTGCAGTGTGTTAAGTAATAAGTTTGGTTCACTGATATGTATTAAATGGTTTTGTTTGTGTACAAAATGCCTGAAAGGCTACATACTCAAATGTCAACTTAGTTATCCTGAGTGACAACACTATTCATGAGTCTTGCCTTTTTCTTATCTGCGTTTTGAAATTACATTAAAAAGGAAGCAGCAGCGGCTTGGCTTAAGGAGGTGGGAGGGATGACTAACAGGTACTCCTCATCTCTTGGAGGCTGCTGAGGTTGCTGTCAGACTGTTACCCTAATGTGTTTTGCCCTCTGCCTCTTTCTGCAGCAAAGCCGTTGAGAGCTTAGCTGAAGGGGGTGGCTCAGAAATTCAGCGGGTGAAAGAAGATGCTCAGAAGAAGGTGCAACAGGTGGAAGATCGCCTGACCAAGAGGATACTCCTTCTGGAAGGGGCAAGTCTGCAGGCCCGAGGGACCGTGCTTCACACTGTGGGCTGATTGGTGATGGGCTGGGCATCACCAGCCCAGTGTTGCTCCTCGACCGTCAGAGTGTCAGCAGGCACTACAGCTACTCTCACCCTTATTGAGCGTCTCCTGGGTTCCTTCCCTACTTAAGCACTTTACATATATAATCCATAACCATTATACCCTGAACACTGGCTGTCGTTGTCTTCGTTCCCATACGAGACACTGAGGTTCAGAAAGAAATACTAACAGGTCCAAGTTAAATCCTGGATTTAGACCTGTGACTGCTGGGTTTTGACCACACCACTCTGCTTACTCTCTAGCTTGGTCCTTGTATTATGAAGATGAGGGAGCTGAGGCCCAGGGATGGGAATGACTTCCTTACCTAAAGCTCGCTGAGCCTGGAGCGGGATCTCCTGGCCTTGAGCTAGCACCTGCCTGTTAGCTCCTGTCGCCTGTGCCCCACCTCCACCCAGCTATCCTGCCAGTGCCCACTGACTGTCCTTTCTCTCCGAGGCCCTGTGTGTAGCTTCTCCTACTCATTCTTGGTTACATGTTTCCTGTGACGGAAGTCAAGATGTTTCCTGGCTAAAAAATCCTGTGTCCTGGGTGTTACAATGTTTTCCTCCATTTTAACTAATATTAAATAATATGGGTTGAGCATCCTTATCTGAAATGCTTGGGACCAAAAGCATTTTTGATTTGGGGTTTTCTTTGGATTTTGGAATATTTTTATTTACATAATGAGATATCTTGGGGATGGGACTCAAGTCTAAATAGGCAGCCCATTTATACTTCACATATGCTTTATATACATAGCCTGAGGATAATTTTATACAGTATTTTTAGTGTACTCGTGTTTTGACTGTGATACATCACATGAGGTCAGACGTGGAATTTTCCACCTTTTTTTTTTTTTTTTTCTGTTTTTTGGTACCATGGATTGAACTCAGGGGCACTCAACCACTGAGCCACATCCCCAGCCCTATTTTGTCTCTAAATAAAATAGAGACAGGGTCTCACTGAGTTGTTTAGCACCTTGCAGTGGCTGAGGCTGGCTTTGAACTTGTGATCCTCCTGCCTCAGCCTCCCAAAGCTGGGATTAACAGGTGTGTGCTACTGTGCCTGGCGAATTTTCCACTTTTGACATCATGTTGGTCCTCAGAAAGTTTCAGATTTTGGAGCATTTCAGAGTTTGGATTTTTGGATTAGGGATTCTCAAATGATATTATTTAATTCCTGGTCTTTAGACTTGTCTCATCTCAATTTTTCTACCTGGAACTCTGGCATCTTTTTAGTGGATACAAAAAGAAATGACTCCAAAAGGGACTTCTGGATATAAAAAGTAGAGGCTGTCCTTTGCAGCTTGCAGTTGTCCATTCAGGCTGTGCACATCAGCCCTTGTCTTCCCTTGGTGCACATAGATCCTAGGCCCAGAAAGATCGAGAAACTAGTCTAAGCCAAACGTGGAAGAGCAGGATCTTTCAAAGAAGGACTTTCTGGAGTTTAGTGAAAGTATAATCATGATGCTTTAAAGTGATGTGACTGTTGCCTTGGCTACCTAGTTTCCCCAGTGTGGGCTTCCCAGTGTTTTGGGGTGCCAGAACTCTGGTACTTGCTG
This sequence comes from Glaucomys volans, assembly GCA_020662805.1. Classification (NCBI taxonomy): domain Eukaryota; kingdom Metazoa; phylum Chordata; class Mammalia; order Rodentia; family Sciuridae; genus Glaucomys; species Glaucomys volans. Next base: position 1,143,049 of record JAJEJO010049769.1, read on the forward strand.
TCTTTGTCACCTTGGATGAGGCATTTGCCTTTCCTGCACCTCTGCTTCTCCTTTGAAGCGAGGGGAGTGATGCCTGCTTAGTGTAGGAAGCGCAGTAACAGGAGGAGCTGAACCAGCAGCCTGGGGAGAGCTAGCCATCGGGCAGGGTGCCCTTCCAGCTGCCTATAGCTAATCCTTTCAGTCAACTGAGGAGGTAAATAGTTTTACCATCCTTTTTCTCCTTCTTTCTTTCTTTTTAAACAGATGATGAAGCAGGCAGAGTGGCTGAATCATAGCTCCAGGTCCTGGCGTACATGTCGGTGGTCTGGCTGCCAACCCACATTCTAGAATGCTGTTCTGTACCATTTCGGTTATAACATTTTAGGGTTGCTGAGGATTAAATGTGATATAAATAAAGCTTCTTGCTCAGAGCCTGGCATTTAGTAGGCACTTAGTAAATAGCAGGCTTTGTTGTTTGTTGTCTTAGAATATGGGGGATGATTTTTTGCCAGCTTTCATTGAGACTGACAGGCAAGCCTCCTGGGGAGACAGGCTGGGGGAGGGAAAGGGCAGGGAGAAGGAAACCAGCATTTTTTGAGCTTCCTGTGGTGCAACAGGTTTTTAACAGTTTCATAGCAGCTCTTTGATGGGATAGTGGTTATTCCTGTTCTATGAATTGGAAAGCTGCGGCTCAGAGAGGTTAAGGGACTATCTGAAGTCACAGAGCTGATAAGTAGGAAAGCTGGGTTTTGAATGCAGTTTGGGTTGATTTTTATCTTTGCAATATAATCAGAGACCTGGGCCTGCTCCCCAGTCACTCGCATGAGCACTGGAGCCTTTTCCCCTAACACAGACACTGCATGGGTGATTAGTATAATTTCCTTGGTGGATTCTCTGAGCTCTCAGGAAGAACATAGAGTCTTTCACCACCTAAATCACTTTGGAAATATAGAAAATGTACTTTAGAATTGTGTAGTCATTATCCTAAAAAGAAATGGGGGGTGGGGGTGGGATGAATTTGTATGGAGATTAGGGTGATTCTCTGGAATTTATGCATGTTTAGTATCGAGAGGCACATTTCTCCTTGTTCTCACCGAAGCTGTAAATATTGATCTGATTTTTCAAAACCAAAAGTACAGTTCTTGTAGAGTTGATTCTTTTCCATTGGAAATGCCTATTACTCTTCAGGATACAAGAGGGAAAAATGGCTGGCAAATGTATTTATTACCGATTCTTTCCATGTATAGTACAATTCAGGGAGGGGAAATGTGCCGGAGAAAAAGTCATAAATATTTATATTTTAATCCAATTTCCTTTCAAAATGTTCCCAATTGTATTGAAAAATTGCATCAAATGCATTTAATTTAACTCTAGGATGTGAAAGCCGCCCAAGCAGAACTGGAAAAGGCCTTTGCAGGAACAGAAACAGAGAAGGCTCTTCGGCTGAATTTGGAAAGCAAGCTTTCAGAGATGAAGAAGATGCACATAGGGGACTTGGAGATGGCCCTGGTCCTGGAAGAGAAAGACAGGTCTGGCTCTAATCCTGGTGAAATCCTAAGGTCTCCTTATCTGCGGCGTGGGGAAAGGATCGCTCCTCTCCTTCCCTTCTTTCCCTCCATTCTCTCCTTGTTCCCATGGATGTACGTGGCGTACTGGAACTTCTCCACACAGTGAGATAGCAAACTGGGGATGACATTGGGCAGGAAAGAAAAGGAATAGGATGGTAACATGGGGCCAAGACAGTTGATTGGTAGTCATGTGGGTAAGTTCTACTAAATCTAGCATTCAGTGTTAGCTTTAAGCATCCTGGTAACCAAAGGAGAAAAGGAAAAACAATCTTGGTGGACATGAGGTTCGCATTCCTCCCTTGGTAAAACAAACCAGTAGCTCAGGAGAAGCCCAGTTGTACTTGGCACCATCAGAGAGAAATTTCTCTTGCAGTTCTTTGGAAGGGAACAATAAGTGACTATATCTCCACAATAAATACTAGTGAATTTTGTGTGACCTGTTTTCTGCTATATCTTTTAATGCTGGCAGAAGGCCCAAATTAGTACAGAACAGGGGGCCAAAAGCAAAACAATGTAAATCAGATACAGAGTCTGCTGGAGTCCAGAGAAATGGATGGACAGTAGGGCCTTTTGGCCATCTTTAATGCTCATCGTATTGTAGAACCAAGCTTTTGATAAAAGCTTGTTAGAAGAAAGTTTCTGTTTTATTCTTTTTACCATGATCCTTACATTTTGATACTTCTGCCCTGTGTTGGTGGTCACTAAAGGGAAGGTTGAGTTAAATAAAGGTCAGCCTGCTGTCTAACCTGTGACCTTTGTCAAAGAGTCAAGGTTGTTTGGAGTTTGATGGAAATTGTTCCAAAGTGAATGAACTAACTCCAGGGGATACTGGCTAGTTCCTTTTCTTGGTCACTGGTACCCCCTGCATTGACAGCCCCCCCACCCCCCACCCGCCCTATATGTTGTTTAATTCTCATGTCCAAATGCTGTTGGCTTTACTTTTGTCTTGGTGCCACCTTTTGAGATTTGTGTCTGCTACTTAGATTCATTTATGGATTGGGAAATCAGATGAGCAAACCTTTCAGGATTGCCTGTGAAAGAGGAGAGCCCGGGGTCTCCATTTGTCAGTGCTCTAGATTCTGCATTTGGAGGAGCTACCTTATTGAGCATGCTGTGGCCTTTTCTTAGCTTTGATGTGGAAAATGAAATTTTGTGATGAGGAAGCCGTGTGGACCTCAGTGGAATAAGGATCATCTCAGTGTACCCATTTGAGTTATTCTTGATCACATTGCTAGAAAGAGAAACTTCTTGGAGTGGGGTTTTATCCTAAGAGCATGTGAGAAACCACTGAAGCGTTAGGGATAAGGCTCAGGGAATGACAGGGTCAGATTTAAATTTAGAGAAGCTTCCTCTGGGGAATTGGATTGGTGCTGGGTCTGGTACAAGACTGGTTCTCAGGCTGGGACAGGCTTGCAGACAGGAGGTGATGTGACCAGCATGGGGAGGAGCAAGGAGTGGAGGAGAACAGGCAGAGATGGAGAGGTGGGGTGGAGGTGATGACTGAGTGAATCTGGACTGGGGAAAAGGCTGGGCTGCACCCTAGGGCAGGGTGGAGTTGGGCAGCTGAGGGATGGGAGTACAGTTTGCTGAGTTGGGGGAGAAGGGGAAAGAAGAGTGTTTGGGTGGAAGGATGGGAAGATGCTGCTTTCATTGGGGACCCAGTGAGTTGAGGGCTCTGAGTGAGTGGGTGGAGCTGAGGAGGTGGGTGGGTGGGTGGATGGATCACAGCTGGATTGGAGGAGGAGCACATTCATGCCTTAACCAGCTGCTGAGCACAGCCTGCGATGTGCACGCCCAAACGCAGAGGTGTGCCCAGTCCTGTTTATCTGGAGCTCCAGGTGGAAGAGGCAAACTCGGTTCTGTCCTGGATGAGGGGCAGGGAAGGCTCATCAGGGGAGGAATCCTGCAGGTGCTGGGTCAGGGAGTGGTGTGCAAAGCCTGTCACACAGCCCGATCATGGAACCCCTGCCAAGTCGTTCCTGTTGGTGTTGCTGCAGAAGCGTGACTTCTTGGTTTTTTGGGAAACAGGGAATTTGGGAGGGTGAGTACTTACTTCTGTCTGGCTGGTAGGTTCCCCGTGAACGTGGGTGGTCAGTCAGAGTTTTGCTAAAGGCTGTATCTTCCTGGGTTCCCGTAGGTCTGTCTAGATGGGCACAGAAATCTGGTTTGTCAGTTCTGTGAATGTGTCTGTCTCGGGGATAGGGGTGTTCCCAGTGCACTGCCAGAGACTGGCAGCCAGATGCCAACTCCAGATTTGTGTTCAGGGTTTGACATTCTTTGTGGTGAAACTCTGGGGATGCGGGTCTGTGTGCTTCCCTCCCTGAAAGCAGTCCTGCCTACTAGGCTCAGTCAAGGTCAAAAGGTTAGCATTGCCTGGAGCAGGGGTCCCTGTTCCGTCCCTGCGAGATGGGTGCCAGATCTGCCAGGTGACTTGCTGTTGGGCCTGGTGTTAGATCCTGAGGCCCTGGCCCCTCACTTGGTGGGCATGCTCAGTGTCCCACCACCCTTTTCAAAGACACAGGTTGTAGTTTTAGTTACTGTATTTCCTTCAACCTGGCCTTTGAACTATTTGTATCTAGAAGGCAGTCAGTGTTGGGCAGCCCTGCAAGTTGAATATGGCCAGCAGATACATTTTCTCTTCTTGGGTCTACGCAGTAGTTTTAAAAGCTTGGATTAGTTGCAGTATAAAACAGATTTTCATGTGAAAGTCTGGATTTCCAACTTCCTGAAAGTCTCCAGATGCCACCTTGCTGCATCGAGGCCACTGCTCCCTCAGACCCCAAGGGCCTGCCCTACTTTTTTCATTTCCTATATAAAACTTACATTATGGTAACTGAAAAAAATCAATTTTATTGAGTTATAAATTACATACAATACAAGGCATCCTTTTAGAAGTATATTGTTGGGTGACTTTTTACCTCTCCATCGATGATGTGATGATTCCGAGCTGGACCCCTAGAGGGCAATCTTACTCCTCCCTCCACGTTTTTGGGGGCATCATGCAAAGTGCTGCCCCGGGCCCCATCCCAGTGCATTGCTATCTGTTCCAGCTGCCTGTCCTCCCTAGCTTTTGCTCGGGAGGCTGGGTGCTTCAAGAGGGCTGCTCTGCTGCGTTTTCAATCCTTTACTCTTAATAAACGGAGTTGCTTTCTAGGCTTAGCTACAGAAAGCCTCTTCTGAGGTCTTCTGACAAAATGCTAATTGTTGAATGTTGAAAAAGGTAGTAATTATAACAGCTGTCATTCGTTGAGTTCTGCCACATGCCAGGAGCTGCATAGAGTTGTTTTAAATGATTTCACTGCAGTCCACATGAGCAAGATGTCCCCTTTCATAGCCAAGGAAATTCAGGCTCAAAGATGTCAAATGAGTTGCCATGGTCAAGGAGCGGTTGATATGGGGACTTTGGTGACCCAGTAAAGAATGTGCGCCTTTCTTCCCAATAGGGGCACTTGGGTTGTGAATGGCAAAGCTTCCTTGAGGGGAAGATGCTTAACCAGTGTGACCAGGTGGGACAGATGGAGGTGGGGCAGGGCTGGGAAGGACATTCCAGGAGCAGCTTATGCACAGGATGGAAGCTCCATAGCCTGGCTTTGGAGAAAGCCGGAAGTGAGGCTCCTGCACGGAGATGAGACCAAAGCTCTGATACCTTGTGCAGGAGTTTGGCCTTTAACTTGAAAGTCAGTGTGTTTAAAAAAAAAAAAAAAAAAAAAAAAAAAAAAAAAAAAAAAGCTTTGCCCTGAGGAGCTGTGGAGGATCACCCTTGTTTTCTCCCCACTCACCAGAGCAGCTTTCGCTCGGTTGTGTTTGCACAGGCTTTGGTGACAGATTTCTTTTGGAGAGAGGATTTCTTGGCCAGAAAAATATTAATCCACTGCAGTCGGTGGGGGCTGTTGAGGTCTTTGAACAGGGGTGTGATCTGACCAGTGTGGCTGCCCAGAGTTGGATCCTCTGGGGCTAGGCTGGAGGCAAGGGGACCTGTTAATGTCACACAGATTCTGGCCTTTGACATCTGATCTGCAAAATGTGTTTCTGTTTCTGTTTAGTCATTGGGCCTGTCTATTTTGAAGATATCTGGCCCCATTTCCTGCCTCCTCCTGCTCCTCAGAGCTAAGAGAACAGCTTAGAATTAATATTTAAATTTTGTTCTCTTTTAGACTGATTGAGGAGTTGAAGCTGTCTTTGAAGAGCAAAGAAGCTTTAATTCAGTGCCTTGAAGAGGAGAAATCTCAGATGGCATCTCCTGATGAGAATGTGTCATCTAGAGAGCTCCGAAGACTTTCTGCTGCTCTGAGGGAGGAAAAGGAGAGGGACATTGAGGTGAGGTGACAGGGCAGCAGGGGGGCTTTAGCAGATGCCACTCTTCTGTGGGAAGTGGACTGGCCTTCAGTCTGTGTGCTTCATACATGGTCAGCTTCCAAATGTGAGTTCCTGTGAGCCAGGAATCTGCAGAAACAGCCTTTGCAGGCCCTGGCATTTCCTCCCTGCCTCACACGAAGAGTTGGTTGAAACCAGTCCTGTGCCTGCTGGCCTGTTTCACCAGGTGTTCATCTCTTGTTGCGTGGGGACTCCCTTTTCATCCTTTGGGCTTTCTTAGAGTAAGACTGTGGGTGCATTGTACTTGTCTGTTTTACCTTTGTGGTTAGAGGCAGGCTTGAGGCCAGCTTTGGTCTGACTTCAGAGGTGGTGGGGGAAGGGAAGTAACCCCTGCTGGGCCTGGTGGCATGTGAGGGGTTCAGTGGACCACTTCATTCAGTCCTCCCAGCCAGCTGGCTAGGTGGAGGTGCCAATCCCCTTGCTGCAGGCTCAGAGGAGTTGCTATGTTTTTCCAGGCTCCAAGAGGTGGGTTACTGGTAGCTAACCCCAAACCCCTAAACTCCTACCCTGACTCCAGGCGGAAGAGGGAGGTCAGGGCCAGGAGGTGCAGGCAGATCTTGGTTTAGACCTTACATTCTTTTTTTTTTAAATTGTAGATGGACAAAATATGTTTATTTTATGTGTTTATTTTTATGCGGTGCTGGGAATTGAACCCAGTTCCTGACATGTGCCAGGCAAGCCCTCTACCACTGAGCCACATCCCCAGCCCCTAGTCCTTCCATTCTTGCTGGAACAAGGGTGGCTGTTACATGCGGGGCGTTCACGGCGGGGCATGTTCTGGATGCTTGTGAAGGGCTTGGTTCCTTTATGGAGCAGGGCCTTTGTCTCTGCCCCAGCAGTGAGTTCTTCAGCCTCACCAGGAAATGACCTTGTCTCCTCTCCTCCTTTTCAGCCTCCCTCCCTCTTCTTGGGCCTGTCCTTTAGTAGGCCCTTTCATTTTGCTTCACAGTCCCTTGGGTTATTGACTGTGGGAGTGGTGATCAGCCACAGTGGATTTTCTTCACTCAAATCAGGTGGGACTTTGGGTGGGGCAGAGAAAAGGAGGGGACCTTTGACTAAATGAATTCCATAGCAATGGGGGAAAGTAAGTACATGAGGTGCCCATTCTGCTTGTTCTAGGAAGCTATTGTGGGTGGTGTCTCTGGTCTAATAAATACTTTTTCTTAGGCTGCACAAATGGAGCATCAGAAGGAGAGAAAATATTTTGAAGAGAGGATTCAGGTATGTTGATACATTTTTAAAATTTATTGAAGATTTCTTCTATTCTTCTTATTTTATTCCAAGTGTGATAGACAATTCTGTGTCATTAGCTGTCAGTTATTGAATGCTCCTGGGTGCCATTGAACACAAGAATCTTTAGAGGGAGTTTCTCAATCTTTTTTTTTTTTTTTAAATTTTTTTTAGTTGTACATGGACACAATACCTTTTTTTATTTGGTGCTGAGAATTGAACCCTGTGCCTCACATGTGCTAGGCAAGTGCTCTACCACTGAACTATAATCCCAATCCTGAGTTTCTCAATCTTTATAGTAACTCTGTGTAGACATTCCCATTTTACAGATATGGTGTCCGAGACTCAGGAAGGTGAGGTCACTTGCCCAGGATCCACAGCTGGGAAGAAGTGTGGTGAGGATTCAGACCTGCCAGTCTCCATGGCACACCCCCCCACCCCCCAGTCACAATAGCTGGATTTGTGTTGTGCCCACCAGCATAGAAAATGCTTTCCCATCCATTACCTCATTTGATCCTCACAGCAGCCCAGGAGGGAGGGAGGCAGCTGTGATTATCTTTAGGAATAAACTCACACTGAAATGCGAAGTTTAGTCTCCATCAAACCAAATTCTCTGCTAGCTTTTGTAGCATTAAGGAATGAAATTAATGATCTCTTATTTCTCCCCAAATAACCTAGTACAGTTTCAAAGACTCTGATGTGACTATATTCAGATTTTGGAAGGCACTGGAGTCCTTCCCATAGGAGTAGCTGTCATCATCTCAGCTGATCTGATCCCCTTCCCTTCACCCAGTCCTGTTGCCGTGAGCAGTAACACAGCAACTTGGAGCTGATGCCACTGCGTTCAGCTCGACTTGGAAACATTAATCACAGGTTGACAGGAATAAGATAGAATAACTGCATTTGAGTGTGCTCTTAAAGATATATTTACAGTGCATTTTGGTTGCAACGCATCAACTTAGTGAATCTTTTTCTAATCTAATTTAGGCACTTCAGAAGGACCTGAGAGAAAAGGAAAGAGAAATTGCTATAGAGAAGAAAAATAGTTTAAAGAGGGATAAAACCATTCAGGGCCTAACCATGGCATTAAAATCAAAGGAAAAAGAGGTATGTCTGATACACTTGAAGTGAGATTTTTCTTTATTAGTTTCTGTGACTGGCCTGTTCTACCCTGAATTTTTAGCTTTAGGTAAAAAGTTCATAAGAGAGCTGAGATAGTATAAAAAGTGGGGAAAGGATCCTTTATTCCATTGGCGATCCTTTTGGTGTATCTAATCTAGTGCTGCCCAAGAAAAATATGTGTTAAACATGTAATTTAAATTTTCTAATAGTCACATTAAAAGAAATATAAAGAAACAAGTAAAATTAATTTTAATAATATATACCTTCCAAACATTATCTTTTCAACATATAATCAGTAAAACAAAAGTCATAATAAGACTTTTTAATTTGGCATTTTTTTCCAGCACTAAGAGTTTGAAGTCCAGATGTTCTTATAGCACATCTTACTCCACACTCACCACAGTCCATGTGGCCAGTGGCTGCCCTACTGGACAATGCAGATCTGATCTTTTGATGGATAGTAGAAAATTGAGATAAAGGAGTTGAGGGAGGCAAGTCTGTGGCTGAACCAGTTAAGAGCCACCTGGTTGGTTGCCTTTGGGGTCCAAGGAGGTGGCGGATGCTGTCTTGTCATTAAAGTGATCAGTTGTGTCCCAGTGACTGTGCTAGGCTCCACATGGAGGAGAACCCAGCTCTGTTCACAAGTCCAGTGGGGAAGCAAGAGTGATAGGTGTTATTGAGGGAAGTGCAAGGGCTGGGGAGGCAGAGGGTAGGGGACCCGATCCAGATTAGGTGTGGGTGTGGGGAGCACAAGTGGACTTAGGGGAGGAGATCCTGAGCTGGGTTTTAAAGGAGCAGTGGGTTTTAGCTGGGAAGGGAGGCAGGGACAGGGAGGCCATTTTGGACAGAGGGAAAATGTTGGTCAAGTCATAAAAAAGCCCAGTGTGTGTGTGTGGCACCAGAACCAGCTTGGGGTCGCCAGAGCATGGAGTGGAGAACTTGAGTGAGGCGAGAGAAGCAGCCAGGGCAGCCAGAGGAGGAGGAACTGAGCGTGTTCAGCTGCTTGGGTGGCTTGCCCCTGAGGGTACTTAAGCAGAAGGGTATAGTCCCATTTTCATTTTAGAGAGGCCTCTGCAGCATCTGGAGAGTAAATTGCAGGAGGGAGAGAATGGAGGCAGAGAGGTTGGTAGCCCTGGCGAGAGTCTAGGAAGGCTGTGTCACAGCAGCGGTCACAACTAGGAATGGAGGAAGAGTGTTATCTCCAAGAAGTAGAATTAGGAGTAATTAAAGATTAGAAATAAGGTTGAGGAAATCTAATGTTTGGATGTTGGACTTCAGAGAAGGGACAGTCCAGGGTGACTTTAGGTTGTCTGACTCGCATGTCTAGGGACATGGGGGTGCCACCAACTCAGGTCGGAGTATAGAAAATGGAGTCTGAGGGTGAGATGGGGCAGTAGTGTAGGTGATGAGCTGTTGAGCGAGCACTGACCTTGAGGAGCCCTGGGCCCTCCAGGTGCGTTGTCCAGAAGGCAGGTGGATCTGCACACCTACAGCTTGGAGAGTGTGATTGATCTGAAGAGTCGACCTGGAGTCTCCTGTCTGCAGGTGGACGTGAACATTCTGAGAGTTGACCTGCTTATCCAAGGAGAGAGTAGAATGGGAAAGGAGACGGAGGGTGAGACTGCAGGGGACTGTGGAATTTCAGGGACAGGGACACGAGCGCACAAAACAGGCAGCAGGAATGGTTGCAGGAGTAGGAGACTGAGGAGGAAACAGGTGCTAAAGAAGCTAAAGGAAGGCGAGAGTTTGAATAACCCCCGTGTTGGTTGCAGCAGAGGTTTGGCTCCTAATAACAGCAGCCACCATTCCTAAGTGTTGGGAGTTCAGGGCCCAGCTGAAGCTGGAGACCCTCAGTGCGTTGAGGAGCAGTTCTGGGTGCTGGTACAGGGTGTTTGTGGTAGTTCATGGTGACCCTAGGGAATAGGAGGGGGTCACTAGAAGATGAGGAATTCTGGGACTTGGCAGGCCAGGTGATTGGGTGGGTCATCTCTGTGGACAGTAATAGTCTGAGCCAAGCACCATTTGAGCAACAGCGCATATTACCTCACTTAAGTCTAACAACACTATAGTTAAGTGAATGGTGGTACCCCCATCCTATTAAATCCCAAGGTGGGATAGCTTTATCAAGGAAAGAGGTGTATTTAACTCAGTTTTAGAGCCTGAAAATCCAGAATTGGGCAGCCCCATATGCTCGGCCTGTCTTGAGGGCCTACTGGTGGTTGGTAGGAGCTTAGTCAAGAGGAAGAGATCACGTCTCCAAACAGGAAGTCAGAGAGACAGGGGGGGGGGGGGGGGGGTCCCAGACTCCTTTCCAAGAGCATACCCCCTGTTGACGGAAGGGCCCCCAATGGGCTCCACCTCTTCAAGGACCCACCTTCCAGTATTGCCATATAAAGGACCAAATTTCCAGCACATGAACTTTTGAGGAGCATACCCAGAATAGCCAAAGTTGAGGGTATTGCGTTTCAAAGAGGTTAATTCATCCAGCTAGTCAGTGACCAAACTAGAAATCCCTCTCAGGTCTTTTCTGACTAGGAGCCCTTGTACTACACAATTGAGCACAAAGAGCATTTGGGCTGAGAAGAGAGAGAAGAACCCAGTTGTGTACTTGGCTCCCATTCCTTGCTTTTTGCTAGGTTGAAAACCTTAACTCTGAAATCAAAGATCTCAGTGCCGTCTTTGCTGAGGCCAGAGAGGCCCTGCAGAAAACACAGGAAGCACAGATCCTGAAATTCCAGGTAAGTGTTCGCTTTGGTTTAAGGGGACTTCACTCTCTCTCTCTGCTCAGAATTGAACCCAGGACCTCAGGCATGCTAGGCACATGCTCTACCACTGAGCCACACTTCCAGCCATAGTGAACGTTTCTTTGATCCTTACTCCAGATGAGGTCAGGGCTTTGCAGCTAAAGGGAACCTGGATGATTTAAATAAGGAGAGCTGTGGGTGGTCTTTAGTGATAGAATCAGCTCAGTCTGTTTAAGGGGAAATTCTCTGCCAGCTTTGGGAGCCTCTCTAATGCCCTTCTCAATATGATAACAGTGACAACTATTCTCAGAGTTGGAGTGCTGAGTTTAACCTGGGCCAGATATTAGTACAAGGTATATGGATTATCTCATTTAAGCTCCCAGCCTTGTGAGGAAGGTAATTATCCTCCCCCTTGTATCTGTATGGTTTATTTTTTTTTGGAACTGGGTATTGAACTCGGGGGCACTTGGCTACTGAGCCACATCCCCAGCCCTATTTTGTATTTTATTTAGAGACAGTCTCACTGAGTTGCTTAGCACCTTGCCCTTGCTGAGACTGGCTTTGAACTCAAGATCCTCCTGCCCCAGCCTTCCAAGCTGCTGGGATTACAGGCGTGCACCACCGCGCCTGGCTCTGTGAGGTTTTTGAAACTCAGCAACGGTGTGTAGCTTGTTCACTGCCACACAGCTGGCAAATTGTGGGACCAGGATTTAAATGAAGTAATTGTGAATAACAGCAGGCTTTTATTGAACACATACTTTGTGCCAGGCCCTGCTAAGGGCTCCCCATAGATTATCTCAGTCATCTGTCCAGCAGCTCTGTGAAGTAGGCACTGTTAATATCTTGTTTTACTACTGGGGAAGTCCAGGTTGACAGATTAAAGTAACTCTCTAGGGTCCTCACACTGGTAAACGACAGAGCTCGGGTGTGAGTCAGTCTCATTGCGCAGCCTGAGCCTTTGCCTGCCATCTCGAGCTTTTCCTCTCCTTGCTGCTTCAGTCCTAACTGCTTCCATCTGGGTTTTGCTTCCAGGGGCCTTAATATTTGTGATTGGCCTTTTCTCTTTTGCTAGTCCCCCATATTGTACTGGAGGAACTCCTATTTTATCCCCTTGGTCTTCCCTCCCTCTCCCCCTAATTTCAGTTTTGTGCTTTTAATTATTTAAGAATTTTCTTCCCATGTTTCTGGTTTCCCTACACAGTTTATACCTATTACTCATGATGTAAGGAATCCAGTAAGTTCCCTCAGTCCAGTAAGTCTGTGCTGCCAAGCTCTTCCTCTCCCTGCACCGGTGCTGCTTTTGGTTGTAATAAGGTGGAAGTGAGAAGTTAAATCCAGGACAGTTGGATTCCTAATCTTCATATTCCACGCCTTATCTTTTGCAGAGTGCTGGTTCACAATAAGAATAATTGAAGTGATTTGGTGTAAATCATGGTATGCTAGGAGCATAGATGAACCTCTGCTTTTGTGAATCTTGGACCTGCCCTTTCCCTCTGTGTTGACAGTACTTTATGAAATGGAGCTGAAATTACATTTTACACTGTTTTTTTCTCCCCTTGCTTAGAAAATAACAAGCTTTAAAAACTGAATCCTTAGGAAAACCATCCAATTTTCCATTGCTTAAGAAAAAAATATACATATTGGCAATTGGTAGCCAGAGACCGATATTCTTATAAGCTTTGTGGTATTCTACTTATTATGTTGGGCCTCGAAGGAAAGAAAGGAGTCTTATGAATTTAAATGTTACCCAGATTTATTACATACATTTATTAATTTCGTCCTAGTTGAAAGACTTTCAGAATATTTAAGTCTTGCGGTGAGCAGGGCTCAGGGACTGTTGTAAGTCCTGAGGGTACGTTTGTCCCTCGGGCAGTTTGTAGAACCTTCTTTGAATCTTTATCCAAGAAGATAGTGTGTTTGTGAATGGTAGAGAGTTTGTCAGGATTTGAATTCAAGTCTGTATCCAAAGCCTGTTTTTTTCTGCTACTCTCTGTGAGTAAATGTACATAGTACCCGTATATTGATTTTTTTATTTGAGAGGTACACATGGTTTTCACCAACTTGTAAAATAGTTCTTCCGTGTATTGGGACCTTTTGGATATATCACGTGCTCTGAAATAATTGCAGCATGAGGAGAAGAGCCAAAGTTCACAGGACTGGCTTCAGGCCTGACATTGAAGTGACACTCAGTGGTAGTTAAACTCTTGGAGGGGTTGCCCAAGCACAGACGCACAGAGACGTGAATTCTGATCCCAGGTATGACTCTGCGGGCTGCAGTGTGGGCTGCCCGGCACGCCTCCAAACCCATTTAAAACAGTGATTTCCAAAATGGATATAGCATCCCTCTTCCAGCTATAAAAGTGAAAATGCACAATGTAGGAAATTTATTTTTACTTTTTAAAATTTTATTCATTTTTGGGGGTACTGGGGATTGATCCCAGGTTTTTGTTTTGTTTTTGTTGTTGTTTTCTTTTTTTTTTTTTTTAAGCCATCCCTAGTCCTTTCAATTTTTTATTTTGGGTCTCACTAAGTTGCCCGGGCTGACCTGGAACTTGTGATCCTCCTGCTTTGGCTTCCCAAGTTGCTGAGATTACAGGCCTGCATGTTTTTTCTTTTCTTTACCTAACATTCTTGCCTTGGTAGTGTAGATAGATCTATTTAGTCTTTTTTATTTTGAGATACTTGAGTCACAGTGGTGTAGGTATCTGTGAATTCTTTACTCAGTTGTCAAAGGTAACATTGCCTCCCAGGTCACACAGCTGAAGCTGACCTTGAACCCAGGCTCTCACTCTCTCCCTGTTGAGCTCAGCATGCTTCCACACAGTCAGCAGGGGTGATTTGTTTAAGATTATATTTGGCCTTCAGTTTCTGACTATGTTTAATGGGACCAAATATTTGCCCTTGAGCATCATTCAGAAAAAGGTAGAAAGCTTTCCAGAGAAGTTGATCAAAAAGCCATTTAAGGAAAATTCAACATGGATAGTGTTATGAAATGAATAGAATCAATACACTTGAATTCTTTGAGCTTAGATTTTTAAAGAAGCTTCACCATTGTTATTTATTTGGAAATCCTGCAGAACTTTTATCACTTCATAATAACTATTAATATCAACCATGTTTAACAAGTGCCTAACTGATGTTCCTGTCTCTAACCTCCACCTCTGCCCCCAACTCGTTCTCTTTGTTTTTGTTGTTAATTGGAATCCTCACTGGTTCAGACAGGGTGGTGTAGTGCCAGGGTGGGGGTGTGTGGGGGAAGAACGCAGGCTATGAGTCATTTGAATCCCAGATCTAATTGCTGTGGTCTGAAGACAGACTAGTCAGTAGTTCTGAACCTGTTATTTAAATGGGTACAGAAATGTGTACTTTCATAGTTGGTATGAGAAAGATATAAAATATACGTAAAAGTACTTGTTTAGCTCCTCATATAATAGGAGTAAAAGTACTTGTTTAGCTCCTCAGCACTTAATAAAACAAAAATAAAGCACAAAAAGGTAGTTTTTGTTGTTCCAGAGGAACATTTTCCAATCATTATATAGTTTCTGTTTTTTGTTTTTGGAACCGGGGATTGATTGAACTCAGGGGCACTTGACCACTGGGCCACATCCCCCGCCCTATTTTGTATTTTATTTAGAGACAGGGTCTCACTGAGTTGCTTAGGGCCTCGCTAAGTTGCTGAGGCTGGCTTTGAACTCGAGATCCTCCTGCCTCACCCTCCCGAATTGCTGGGATTATAGGCATGCGCCACCATGCCTGGCCTGTATAGTTTATTTGTTGAGTTTAAATATTTGTTTTTTGGGGGGTACTAGGGGATTGAACCCAGGGTTACTTAACCAAGGAGCCACATCCCCAGCCCTTTATATTTTTTATTTCGAGATGGGGTTTCACTGAGTTTTTAGGGCCTTGCTAATTTTCTGGGACTGGCCTTGAACTTGCAATCCTCCTGCCTTAGCCTCTGGAGTTACTGGGATTACAGGAGTGCATTACCATACCTGGATGTCATAGACAATTAAAAAATATTTTTGGCCTTATGACCTAGGTTTCCCACTTTTTATTAATTTCAAAAGAAATAAAACCAGAAGCTTTTATAAACTTATATTGCAATTTGATTGGTACTCCCTCTCACTTCGTATTGTTCTGTGTCAAATAAGCAGTTAGGGAAACATAGGCCAGATGCCTGGGCTTAAGATGGCCTGCAAACAGCAGAGGTCTGTAGTCCCCAGGTTCACTGTGGTTGCAGTTTATTTCCTGAACAGCTGGGTTGACAGCCTCAACAGCTAAGACCTGGAAAGGCCAAGAAGCTGGGGCTATTATTTGAGTCTGAGTTGTGACTTTGAAAACTCAACTGTCATTTCCTTTTGAATTCTTAATTTTGAGTGTTAGCTTAAGAACAGATTTATTAAAAAGCTTTGTCTTCTCCTGATTAGAAGATTATGCATGCTTCCTCCCCCCACCCCCCAATTAGAAAGAAGAAAAAAAGAGAAATCTGGAAATTACCCACCCAGTATTGATGTTTTAATGGTTTTCTTCTAGAATTTATTTTATGTATAGATTTTTGAAGATCATTTAAAATCGGGTTTTCTATTTTTTTTTTTTTTTCGGTATAACATTGTAACTTGGAAATATTCCCATGTTATTGATTCTTTGTAAATGTAGTTTTCAGATTTCATTGTGTATATTCATCATACTTTATTTTTGCACATTTAGGTTGTTTCTTATTTTTTACTGTTTTAAGTGGTAAGGTTTCATTGGTCCACTTTATGCTTTGAATATAGACAGCCCTAGCTGCTCTGCCGCTGTGACTTATTTTAAAAGGACAAGTTTCTTTCTCTTCTCTGCCCTCCCTAACCTCAGGGGAAACAGGATTACCTTTCTTCCCCATCCTAGGCAGTTATCTGTCCGTGAACATCCCCCCACCATAGGAACAAAGTAATTCAGACTTTGGGGATGGCACCAGAAGATCTCAGAAATGACTATCTCCCAAATTAACAAGTGAATTATAACTCGGGACAGAGAACGTGGGGAATGTAGCCTTTGAATCACCTCTTTAAAAATCTTCTGTTTCCCCTGACGGGCAAAATCTGAGCCTCTGGGACAGAGACTCCTGTGCGAGCCAAGCAATAAAACTTCTTTTTTGTTTTTCTCAAAACTGTGTCCTCATTACTGGTTTGGCATCAGGCTCAAGGACCAAGCTTTTGGTAACACCCAGAAGCCAAGAAATATATTGGGAGGAATGTAAATAAATACAACCCTGAGCTTTCAGTAACAATTCTGTGATGAATGACTTTGTATATAACCCTCCATATTTTGGGGTCTTCTGAGATTCAATTCAAAGAATGGAATTACTGGGATGAATGTGAACGTGTGTATACTGTATGCATATATTCAGTGCAGATAATCTGTCCATCTAGGGCTGTATTCATCTACATTCCTCCCAATATATTTCTTGGCTTCTGGGTGTTACCAAAAGCTTGGTTCTTGTCCCTGATGCCAAACCCGTAATGAGGACGCAGTTTTGAGAAAAAGGAAAAAAGTTTTATTGTTTGGCTTGCATAGGAGTCTCTGTCCCAGAGGCTCAGATTTTGCCCGTCAGGGGAACAGAGGATTTTTAAAGAGTGATTCAAAGGCTACATTCCCCATGTTCTCTGTCCCGAGTTATAATTCACTGGTTAATTTGGGAGGTAGTCATTTCTTTTTTTTTTTTTTGAACCAGGGATTGAACTCAGGGACACTTGGCCACTGAGCCACATCCCCAGCCCTATTTTGTATTTTATTTAGAGACAGGGTCTCACTGAGTTGCTTAGGGCCTCGCTAAGTTGCTGAGGCTGACTTTGAACTCGTGATCCTCCTGACTCAGCCTCCCAAGTCGCTTGGATTACAGGCGTGCGCCACCATGCCAGGCCGGTAGTCATTTCTGAGGTCTTCTGGTGCCATCCCCAAAGTCTGAATTGTTTTGTTCCTGTGGTGGGTGTGTGTTCAGGGACAGATAACTCTGCCTAGGATGGGGAAGAAAGGTAATCCTGTTTCCCCTGAGATTAGGGATGGGGAGAGATTAGGAAGGAGCAGGGAGAGAATAAGAGAAACATGTCTTTTTAAAAATAAGTCACAGTGGCAGAGCAGCAAGGGCCGTATATATCAAAGCATCAAGTGGACCAATGTTCCATGGTGCATGGCTTGCTATTCAAGAATGACTCTGAAGCGTGTCTTTCACACAAGCTCATCAATCCCAAGTTATCTCATTAAAACAGTCTTGCTTGATATCTGAGAACTTGTTTTAATTTGCTCTTTTTGATTATTGCTGGGTTAGAATTTTTTTCCTGTTTGTGATTACAAATGTGTTTTTACAGATGAACACTGTATTAATGAAATAAAGATGTTCTTTGTACATTTTGCCCTTAGACTTTGTGGAAATTATAGCCATTTCAAAATGGCTTTGGAAGTATCATGCTGACCACTGCTTGTCCTCCAGAAGATTCTGGATTCAAGCCATCCTAACAGAGCTAGAGCTTAGATCTATCACTGCTTTTCAAGTGAAGCTGTGAAGCTGCTGATTTTCCACCTTTTTAAAATGACAAATTGTTTTTTTTTTAAGTCATTCTGAAAAGTAACTTGCTCACTTACCTCAGAACATTTGAAAATACAGAGAAATGAAGAAAAAAATAAACTATATTCCCGCCCCACTAAAGTTAGTTACTGTTAACCTTTTGTGCTTTTCCTCCTTCTGTTTAAAAATACTTCTTTTACCAAGTATAGGCTTTCCTTCATATCAGGTCATAACATAAACATCCTGTGTTTGTCCAAAATCTTCATATTGTTTATGCTTTGAAACCTGAATGTTGTCTATGTTAATCTTTCTCTTTTCCTTTTTCCCCCAAGGCAAAAAAAAAGAGTAGATTTCCTGGTTTGTTTAATGAGGCATGAAAATCAGCTCATCCCCCTCCCTTCTCTTCCAGGGCTCTGAAGACTACCAGGCTGCTCTGGCAGAAAAGGAAGCCCTTTTGGTCGAGCTGCACTCAGAAAACCTCACCAAGAGTTCAGAGAACCACAGACTGCGGAGGAGCATTAAGAAGGTCACCCAGGAGCTGAGTGACCTGCAGCAGGAGAAGGAAAGACTGGAGAGGGACCTGGAGGAAGCCCATTGCGAGGGGAGCAGGGGAGCCCGCACCATTCAGGTGAGAGTGCCCAGCCCCTGAAATGTGAGTGGTGCTTTTGGGCTGGGGTGGTGTGGCTGATTGGGGTTATAGGGAGATATTCAGTGCAGAAAACAGAAAAATGGGACAAACATACAGAAGGTACGTCACCCATCTTCTCTCCTAGAATTCACCAGTCTTAAGTATTTGTTGTTTCAGTCCTTTTAATTCTCTCTTTGTTTCTCAATATTGGTATCAAGGTGAAAATACAGTTTCGTACACTTTTTTATTCAGTGTTCATTCTTTGCATGTTGCAGTGAATGTTCTTGAGAAACAGTTTATTTCCACGAACAAGTTCATGACTCGGATGTGCTGCAGCATGTTGAACTAGTCCCTCATTGTAGAGCCTTTAGGTCGTTTCACTTTTTTTGCCTTGTAACGAATGCTACAGCAAACATCTTTATGTAAATATTTAAGTGAATAATATTTAGCCACTGATTGTTTTTGATAAAGGTATAATTACTGCATCAGTGAATACTTTAAAGACTTTTATAGACTCAAATTGTTCTGGAATAGAGATTGTACCAGGTTTCTCTGTGTCATCTTTTAAAAAGGCTGCATTCCATTCAGCATTGGGTATTAGCATTTAAAAATTCTCTGTAAATTTGGTAGGCTTATTAAATTTCAATTATATCAAAATGTAAGCATTCAGCATCTTTGAATTTAATTCCTCCTGAGAGTCACGGCCAGATACATAGCCTTGGTGCAGACAGGCAGGATAGGGCCTGAGTCTGAGTGATTACTGACACTCAGGTTAATTGAATTACCTGCTCCAGAGCTTGGGGCAGGCAGTGGTTAGAGCAAAGGGCTCAGAAGAGAGCCCTGGGTACCACTGGGGTTGCTTTTGGCAGGGCTGCCAGGGTTGGGTTACAATCTAATGTTAAAACCAAACAGAGAATTGAAGTACAAATGTTTGTGTATTTAATAAAATTTTTAATCAACATTAGGAGAGCAGTAATGAAAATTTAGAGAAATAAGAAAATGTCATCCACAGTTTCACCACCTTAACAAAGCAACTGTTTCCAGTTTTACCTTCCAATGGGGGTGCTCCTGGGCTCTGTCTAATCAGAGACTAAATCCCATTCTGTGCTTTTGGAGCACTTACTCTGTCATAGCCACCTTCCATGTTGTGTAGGCTCCAGAATGATTGTGTCAAATGGTGCATACTCTCACTGATGGCTTTCGTGTGATGACTTAATGACTTCCTCCTTTCTTGGGCATATCTGTTGTTTAAATAATGCCACAGTGAAAATCTTTGGGCCTAGGACTGTTTTTACTTGAAATCCCTCAGGTAGATTCTGAGGAGTGAGAGTACTAAGTCATATGGTGCAAATCTTCATGTTGATTAATCATGTCGTCAGGTATTAGTGCAGAGAACTGGCTCAGAGCAGGCTGCCACCAGTATCCTGGGTTATTGCCTGCCATTTGTCACTGTAACTGAGCACCAAACGCATCGCGCCTGGTTTAGTTGCTTGGGAAGGCCAGGGAGGCCTCTGAAGGTTTTACTTTTCTAAGGAAGATGAATTCTTACACATGACAAAATGTAAGGCAGTTTAAATCTAGAGCTAATTCGTGTAACTTACTGTGTACTTGGAGCAGAAGATCCTGGTGGGCTGGAGTAGCCAGGGAGACCTTCTGGGAGGAGGTGACACCTGAGTTGAGAGAGAGGAGCAAGACTGGAGTAGCGGGCCTTACGGATGAATAGAGAAAAGCCTGGCCAGAGGTCCTTCATAGAGTTGAAGTTTTCATGGTTCATTCTAATATTCTTCACTGTTGGATAACATTTTTTTTTTTTTAGTTTAAAATAGCTCCCTGCCCTGTCATCATAAAAATGTTCATTTAGGAAAATTTGGATGGTGGGAGGTAGGGAGATACAAACACACAGTAATTATACATTCATGTATAATGTGCTGCTTTTTCTTTCTTTCTTTTTTTCCTTGTGATGCTGGGGATTGAACCCAGGGCCTTGTGCTTGTGAGGCAAGCACTCTACCAACTGAACTACATCCCCAACCCCTTGTGCTTCCTTTTTTAACCTTTTTACTTGGTCAGCATTTGAAATCTCTCGATAACATTGTTCCATGATTCACTGGTATAAACCCTGGTGCTTCTAAAAGAATCTTGCTCTGCTGTTGACATGAAGATGCATCCCTGCATAACATGCATGTTTTCATAAGGAGGTTGAAACATTTGGCAAGGACTGGGGATGGGATGGTGTGAGGGAAGGGGCTGGGGCAAGTACACTGTGAGGGGGCTTCCTTGCCAGTGTCAGGGTCCCAGCGGAGCCAACTTTGGTGAAAGGGAAATGCATCATCTTGTCTGGAGAAACTGCTGGAAGGGCTGACGGTTCTGAGAACTGGCTGCTTTTTCTTGCATTGGTTAACTTCAGGTCCAAGTAGTGGGACCTCTTGCTGCCAGCCCTGCTGGGATCACAGGATGGAGGACTCTCACACTCCACTACCCTGCCATCTTCCTGTCAGGATGGCCAGACAGGTGAGGCACTGAGGAGCCCAGCGTGGGTCACGTGCCATCTGCTTTGGCAGGAGATCCCGTGTGCACCGTCATTGGCATCCTCCTCTAGAGCCACGTGTTTGGAGGGGATGAGCAGGTGCCCAGAGAAAGCAGTACTTGGTTGCTAGGCCCTGGGCAGACCAAAGCAGCAGCTGTGCATGCTGAGTGCTTTCTTCAGGTCAGGCTCCCTGGGGCTCAGCTTCCTGGCTTCTCCTCCTGACTCTTACACATCAAGTCTTACACATGTTTCTGACAGGATGATTTGGGCAGGGTTTCCTTCTCACACATACATTGTATCCCAGTGGTAGTCTGCTTCGCTTCTGGTTATGGTCTAAGAATTTGGCTGCATCCATTTCATGAGCATGTGTTGCATCAGATTGTGGAGTGTAGATTCTGGGGGGACTTGCTGGGGTTCTGATTTTGCTTCCTGGTGGAGGATAGGCACAGGTGGAGCATAACCCTCTAGCCTTGCATATCTCATCAGCTGTTTCTGTTTAGTAGGCTCTTTAATTAATTAACCAGACTGCCTCCCACTTGCCAGCTGCTACTGGTGTTCTTTTGGATTGAAACAATCAGACAAAACCCCAGACCTCTTAGTAGCCTCTCCTTACCCCCTGGCAAAGCAAAGCAATCATTTATACATTTGGCAGTATTGGACACTTTGTGCAGGCCGTCTCCTGGGTGTGGGCATAATTCCATAAGAGAGATAGGGACACACCATCTGGGAGCACAGAGAAGAAGGAAGTGGCCCACAGGACCAGAGATGGCTCTTGAGGGCAGTAACTTTGGAAATGGTTCTGAAGTTTGAGTTGAAGGTCAACAGATGGGTAAGGCAAAGGGGGATTTTGTACTGAAGGCAAAGGTTCAGAGCTGGAAGAGAGTATGGTTGGTTTGGAAGCGTTTGGGCAGTGGGCTCTAGGGCCATGGCAGGTGATTAACCTGGAGAAAAGTTGGCTTTCAGAGGGCCTGGGATACAGAGTTTGGGAGCTTGGACTTGACCTCTAGACCATGGAGCCCTGAGGAGGGAATTTTATGCAGAGGATTGACAGGATTGGATCTGCAGTTTGGAAAGACCAGTGGGCTGGGCGTCCCCAGGATGGATTGGTGTGGGACAGCTGGGAGGTGAGAAGACGAGAGAAGCTCTTTTCCTGACCTGTCAGCTCGGTCTGAGCGGCTAGAACACCGAGGAGGAGAGGAGGAACCTGGCCCTGAGCAGTGGGGCGCACAGATGCGGCTTCTTGCTCTGGTGCACAGAGTCCTGTGAGGACTCCCGTGCTCAGCTTTGGGTCTCTCATGTGCTGTCTTGAACTTCACTGCATCCCACAGGCAGGACGAGGAGAACATTGTTAACAAAGTGTCCAAAGCACAGTGTTGTTCTCGGTCCACCTTCAGCTCCGCTCTCCACACCTTCCTCGGTGATGGGAACTGCTGTTTGGGGGTGGAAGTGCCGCAGGCATGATCATTATCTATGGGTCACACCTTGTCGTTTATAGTCCATTTTCTCATGTGTGGCCCACAATCTTGGGCATAGTGAATACTATTTCCATTTTGCAGATTCATCTGAGCCTCATAATTTCAGTGGCTTGACCATGGTCATATATATGTGACACGGATCCAGCTCTACGGACTCTAATTTCAGGAGTTTCCCTGAGGTGCTGTGTGATGGCGGTGGTGAGCCGTCAGTTAAGAACACTGTACTTTTGGCAGAAAGGAAAATTTTCACATATTCAGCAGACCATCGAATTATGTTCTCAAGAAAACCAACTTGATGTATCCTGATTATTGGAAGCTTTGAAAATTGTAATTTGTTCCTTTCTTTGTTTTAGAAACATTTGTGAAAGATTATAGAAGGTTGTGACATTAAATGGGATTAAAAATTAAGGCCTCAGGATCAAGGAGAAACAGGGTGACTGGTAAAACAGCAGCATGGAGCGAGCGTGTGAAAACATGTTGCGATGCTCTGTGTTGCTGAGGAGGGAACTTAAAATTCAGCTGGTGGCTCCTGGCAGGGAGAGTAAAAAGGGAAATTCTGTTACAAGGTCTCCATTGGCTGTAAGACAAACTTATGAAGATGAAAGGGTTGCTTTTGCTGCTACTGGGGCCTGAGGGAAGAATCGCCTCTGGTGGGTTTCTGTAAAGAGGACTGGCAGTGTACAGCGTCGCCCACAATCCCCATTCCATCAAAGCAGTTCCGCAGGGCCGGATCAGGTCTGTCCACGTCACTGAGCTTGTATGCATTGAGGTTTTCAGTCCCTGGGACTGTATCTAGCTATTTCCTGTTATTCTCTGTTCTTGAGCAAGAACTTCAAAATCAGTTGGAAATACTGCAGCTGGGTTTACAGATGAGCCCTGACTTCAAGTCTGCACAGAGGACCATAGTGGGTGGTCCTAGTTTCCGTCACAGTCTCTTTTGGATGTGATCAAACCATCCTTAACCATGCCAAAAGCATTTGTTTCCAGTCTCATTGTGCCAGGTCTTACGCACTTGGGGGAGACAGTGCTTTTCCAGGAAGTCCAGTTTGGATGGGAGGCAGATGGGTTAGTGCGTCTGATCATGTGTGAACAGGAGAAGTTGGGCCTCATGGGTTAGTTGTCAGGCCTGTGGTTGCAGTGCCCTGGGGCCAGCTGTCTCAGTGTGGTCCTGGTGGAGATGTGCAGTTTGTTCAGTGCACATTCATTGAGTAACTGCAATGGTGCAGGCACATTATCAGGCCTGATGAGTGCATGCTTTCGCTTTTACTTTACAATGAGAAAGGTCGAAAGTGAGACTCACACATAGTCCCTCATATTGTGCTATTCCTCCTTGTGCCAGAGGACCCATATTGCTTTAAAGAAATTCAGGAGGCCTTTGCAAAAACCAAACAAAAAATCCGTATTCTCAATTCAGTGTGTGAATTGAGATTGAGCACTGTGTGCTCACAGTGGTGTTGAAGTGTCCTAGCCTCTGGTCTGTGACGGAGATGCTGCTGGGATTTTCTCTTCCCTGCTCTCTCCTCTCTGACTTTGATGCATTATTTGGCTCCAGAGACTTAAGGCTATTCCCTTTAGCATGGCTTGTATATGTACCAGAAGGTGTGTGTTTGGTGACGGGTGAGAGATCTGGCTCAGTTGCTTGGTGTTCGACGGTGAGGAAGATGAGTAAGGCTTCATCTTCTTGTCTTTCTGCACTTCAGCCTGTGTGAGGCCTCGGCTGAGCTGAAACCCCGAGACATCTCATAATGTCTCATCTGTTGCAGGGCCTGTCGCCTGCTACCCTGACAAGTGTGTGCTTTAAGTACTGGGCACTTGGCTCCATGGGATACATTTGCTGGCTAAAGCTCCAAAGTCTTACTGAAGTTGTACCTGCATCCAGGTGGCTAATACCATGTGCTTTCATGGAGTGGTTTAACTTCAGTGAGTTCCAACCCCTCTAGTTCTTATGCCACTCGTTGATGGCTCCAAAGGAGATTGGGATGGCATTTAGTACATCTCTTGGAGAACCATAATTAAAACATGGTGGCATCAGAGACAATGTCTCAGGTGGTCGGTTAGGCTGAGAGCACAGAATTGTGGTGGTGTGTTACCAAGCTCAGACTCTCCCCTGTTGTTTTTTAAATAAGATGTGAAGATTTTAAGTTGGCATCCTTGTAGAATAATGTGCAGTTTAAATGAACTGTGTTGGAAGAAGTTCTGTCCCTGACAATTCCAGTTTCTTATAAGAGAGCCTGAACGCAGAGATGCTGGAGTCACGTGGGTTTCAGTCCTGGCTCCATCACTCACACGCGGTTTGCCTCTCTGAGCTGTGGCATCCATTTCTTATCAGAAGAACAGGAATTCGTTGATAGGGTGTAGCCCTTAGCATAATATCTGGCACATCATAAATGATCAATAAATGGAGAGAGACAGCAGTCTTAGTAGGTTTCCTTGGAGTAGTGGAAGTCAGTGTGGATTTGGGTTGGATTTGAAGCTTCACTTAGGGGTCCTTAACCTCTGCGCCAGCTACTTAACCTCTCAAAATGAATGTTTGCTCCCCTAAAATGTGGTTGATTTTATCTATGTGAGCATTAAACAAATGAGTAATAAAGTTTAACACTTGAGGAAATGCCTGCTGTGACCCTGCCTGGCGCAGAGCTGTAGATGCGCAGCGTGGTCAGATTTCTCTTTTCCTGTTTTCCTGCTGTTAATTTTTTTGCAGGTGCTGGCTTGGGACTTTGAATGACAAACCACTGCCTGTGAGAGTCTATTGGACGCAGCTGGTTAATAAATGTGGTCTGCCCTTTACCAGTCAAGTTTCCAAGCTATACATTTCCTCCTTGATCAACACTAACCTCTGCACTGAAGAAAGTGCTGTCTGTTCCCGTCTAGCGGATTGATCCCACCAGGAAGAGGGTCAGAATGCTCTTGGATTGAGAGACTTTGGAGTGTGGCAGTGGCTCATGTGTGAGGCCGCTGTGACTTTAAACTGTCCCTGTCAGTTTTCCTGAGGAATTGCTGTAATCTCTATGGGGTACAAACAGGGAGACCTTCCCTTATCGCTCCTTATTTTCTTGTTTCTGTGCCAGGCTCTGTCCTGGGCACTGGGAGAACTGGACTGAATCAAATAGGCAGCCTCTGAAGGCGTCTCGTGGGGAAACGTAATACAAATGCAGACAGAGAACTATTTAAAATGTAGCATGGTGAGTGCTGATAACAGGATGGACTAAATGCTTTGGGAGCTCTGAGGTTGGAACTGTGCTGAGACCAGAGTGGCGAGGAAGGCTTCAGGGAGGAGGTGGGTTTGAACTGAGACTTGAAGGATAAGGAGCTGTTTTCCCCAGGGAGTGGGAGGTGGAAAGCATTCCTGGTCGAGGGAAGGCCTATGCCAAGGCTTGGGGCATGAATGAACGTAGCACTTGGGGAAGAGGAGGTGGGATTGGAGGAGGGGGCAGGTACCTTTGGTGCATCCTGCAGGTGGGGTTTTAGAGAGGTGTGATGTCCTGTCTGTTGTTGACCCAGGTGGGACTGCCCAGTTGGAACTCCAGCTGCTCCTGGAGTTGTTCCTTCTTCCTGGGAGTTCTGGGGAAGTCTGCATCGAGCCCCCAGCTCTGAACTTCTGCAGTGTGCACAGGTGGCACTAGCTAGATGAGGGTGGTTGCCAGCTCTCCACGGCAAGATGGCCTCACACCAGTGACTTCCATTGTGTGTGTGTGTGTGTGTGTGTGTGTGTGTTTTAAATCACATTAGTTCTTTGTTCAGATGAACTCTTATGGAGAGAAAACCTGAAAATGGAACTGTACAGAGTGAAGTGGGGTAGGAGGCCTGGCGCCCTCTCTTCCCCTCTGTGACTGTTTCCACCACAGCCCAGGAGCAATGAGGCTCCACAGAACGTGGCTTGAACACCTTGTCTTGAACTGATTCTGGAAATTCTTCTCACATCACCGAGTACCTATACCTCATTAAGATTTTGGAGAAATTTCCTTTGTATATTTAAAGGTAACCACTGAGTGCTTTGACAGGCTTTCTCACAGTGAAACCTGATAAGGTAGAAATTTGATGGATGAGAACCTTCTCATTCTCCATCTGGCCAGAGATAAAACAGACTAGCTGGCTGGAGGAGGAAGTGTGATGGCCTGGCTTTTCATTTCTAATGCAATTCTAAGATTGTGGGATATTTTATTTTTCAAATAATCCACTTTTAAAAACCAGCTCATCTGCTGTAAGAGAGCCCTGATATGCAGAGGCCGCTCTTATCTCAGTGTTGGCCCCGAGTGCACCTATGAATCTTCAAGGAAAATCACCTATTAGTGTAGAAATTCACACCTGTCAGTCAGTAACCTCATGCAGATCTTGCTGTGGCTGCCCTTGCTGTAAAGCAGGGTGGAAGTCTGATGAAGGATAGGGGTTTTCAAGCTTTTTCTAGTAGCCCTTGGTCATAAGCCACCAAAACAGTTGCACACAAGGGGCTCTGTAGATTTCTTAGCTTTAAAACCAAATGTGAGTTTGTGTGCTCTTCCCCAGTCCACTGAATCGATTTCTGGAGGGTCAGCCCAGGAACATGTAGTTAGGTGATTCTGCTAGCCAGGGAGGTTTTGGTGTCCCTGGTCCTTGGATTTCTTGGGCTCAGTTTGAAATACCACCAGAGTGATAAAAAGAATACATAATAGGTTTTATTTTTATTTATATATTCATTTTTTTATTCTTATTAATCATATTAACTGCAAATTAATGGGATTCACTGTGATATATCTATACTTGTGTCCATCATGCACTGATCCAACATTGATCCCCTGTGTCTGTCCACCCTTCTTTTACTCTGTCCCTACCCCTCACCTGTCCTTTCCCATTCCTTAGTAATCCTCCTACTTTCCTCTCGAAGTTTTTATTCTTTGGTTTCCACATATGAGAGCTAGCATGTAGGACTTGTGTTTCTGTGTCAGGCTTATTTAACTTAACATGATGTCCCCCAGTTCCATCCATTCTGCTGCAAATGACAGGGTTTCATTTTTTTTTTTTGGCACTGGGCATTGAACTTGCATTCAACCACTGAGCCACATCTTCAGCCCTTTTTTGCATTTTATTTAGAGAAGGTCTCACTGAGTTGCTTAGGGCCTTGTTAAGTTTCTGAGGCTGACTTTGAACTCACAGTCCTTCTGCCTCAGCCTCCCCAGCCGCTGGGAATACGGTGTGTGCCAGTGCACCCGGCTCAGGGTTTCATTCTTTATGCTGAGCAGTACTCCATTGTGTATTTATACATATTTTCTTTATCCATTCATTTGCTGACAAGTACCCAGGCTGGTTTCGTGTTTTGGATATTGTGAGTAGTGCTGCAATAAACATGGACGTGCGGGTGCCTTTTTTGTATGTTGACTTCATTTCTTTTGGATGCATATCCAGACATGGGATAGCTAGACCATATGGTATTTCTCTTTTTAGTTTTTTAAAATTATAATTATCAGCATGTATTAATTACACAAAATAATGGGTTTCATTATGACATTTTCATAATGCATGTAACATACTGTGATTATGTTCACCCTCCCCATTGCCCTCTTTGACCTTGTTTCCCCCTCCCCTGACCCCCTTTCCCTTACCCAAGAGCCCCCTTCTACTTTCATGTCATCTTTTGTCCCCCCTAGATTCCACATGAAAGAAAGTGTGCAGGGCTTGCTTTGAGTCTGGCTTATTTGCCTAACATGGTGTTCTTCAGTTCCATCCATTTCCCTGCAAATGATATGATTTTGTTTTCCGTTCTGACTCAATAACACTCTATTATGTAATTATACCGCATTTTCCTTATCCTTTCATCCGTTGATGGCATCTAGGTTTATTATGTGACTTGGCCATTGTGAGTAGTGCCTTACGTGGATATGCAGATATCTCTTTTGTATGCTGGTTTAGATTCCTTCTGGTATATACCCAGGAGTACTTGGCTGGATCATATGGTAAATCTATTTTTTAGTTTTTTGAGAATCCTCCGTACTGTTTTTCTTGGTGGCTGTGCTGATTTACATTCTCAGCAACAGTGTGTAAATGGTCCTTTTTATCCTCATCCTCACCAGCATTTGCTATTTTTTGTTTTCTTGTTGTAGTTTTGATTTGTTTCCCTGATGGCTAATGATTTTGAACACTTTTTTTGATGATATTTATTGGCTATTTGTATTTCTTCTTTTGAGAAGTATCTATTCAAATCATTTCTCCATTTTTTAAGTTGAATTACTTTTTTCTTGTTTTTTTGAGTTCTTATATATTCTTCTGTCAGATATTAATCTTCTGTCAGATGAATAACTGGCACAGGTTTCCTCCACTCTGTAGGCTGTCTCTTAACTCTTGTTTCTGATGCTGTGCAGAAGCTTTCTATTTTGATTTGTCAGTTTTTGCTTTTGTTTCCTATGCTTTTGGAGTTCTATCCAGGAAATTGCTGTCTCTGCCAGTATCTTAAACTGTTTCCTCTAGCAGTTTCAGATGTAACATTAAGGCCTTTGATCCCTTTTCAGTTGACTTCTTTTATGCAGCATCAGGATTAGGGGTTGAGTTTCAGGTTCTGCATATGGACATCCAGTTTTCCCAGCACCATTTGTTGAAGAGGCTGTCCTTTATTTGGGGCACCTTTGTCAAGAATCACTTGGTTGCAGATGCATGGATTTATTTCTGGGTCTGTCTTCTGTTCCATTGGTGTGTCTGTTTTTATGCCAATATCATTCTATTTTTGTTAGTATGATCCTGTAGTATGCCTTGAAATCAGGTAGTGATGCCTTTAGCTTTATTTATTTGTTTGTTTGTTTGTTTATTTATTTATTTATTTATTTGCTCAAGATTGCTTTGGCCATGTGGGGGCCTTTTGTGCTTCCACATGAATTTTAGGAATTTTTTTCCCTAGTTCTCTGAGGAATGGCATTGGTATGTTGATGGTGATTGCATCGAAACGGTCGGTTGCTTTGGGAAGTATGGGTGTTTTGATTATATTAATTCCTCTAGTCCATGAACATGGGAGGTCATTTCACCCTTTAGTGTTGTCTTCAGGTTCGTCTTCAGTGATTTGCAGTTTTCATTGTAGAGGTCTTTCACTTCCTTGGTTAAGTTTATTCCTAGGCATTTTATTATTTTTTTTTTGTGGCTCCTGTGAATAGGATTATTTTTGTGATTTCTTTCTCAGCAAAATCATTATTTGTTTAATAGGAAAGCTACTGATTTTTGTGCATTGATTTTTATCCTGTTCCTTTGCTGAATTTATTAGTTCTGAAGGTCATTTGGTGGAATCTTTAGGTTTTTCTCTGTATAGAATCTCATCATTTATAAACAGGGATAATTTGACATCTTCCTTTTGTATTTATGTGACTTTTATTTCTTTCTCTGGCTTAATTTCCCTGGCTAAAATTCCTAATGCTATCTTGAATAAGAGTAGAGAGCTCACTTGTCTTGTTCCTGATTTTAGAGGAAATGCTTCAGTTTTCCCCCCCATTCAGTATGATGTTGGCTGTGGGTCTGTGATATACAGCCTTCATTATGTTGAGGTCTGATTGCTCTATACCTAATTTATTCAGGGCTTTTATCATGAAGGGATGTTGAGTTTTTTTAAATTGTTTTTTATTTTTACAGACCGCATTTTGATTCATTGTGCACAAATGGGGTATAATTTTTCCATTTCTATGGTTGTACACAATGTAGATTCATACCATTTGTGTAATCATACATGTACATAGGGTCATGATGTCTGTCTCAGTCCACTGTCTTTCCTTCTCTGACCCCCTACCTTCCCATTTTTCTCTACACAATCCGAAGTTCCTCCATTCTTCTCTTAGCCACCCCGCTGCCACCCCGCCTCCCCTCACCGTTATGTATCATCATCCACTTATCAGAGAAAACATTCGGCCTTTGGTTTTTTGGGATTGGCTTATTTCACTTAGCATGATATTCTCCAACTCCATCCATTTACCAGCAAATGCCATAATTTTATTCTTCTTTATGACTGAGTAGTATTTCATTGTGTATATATACCACAGTTTCTTTATCCATTCATCAATTGAAGGGCATCTAGGTTTGTTCCTATGTTGAACCATTCTTGCATCCCTGTAATTAAACCAACTTGATCATGGTGGCTGATGTTTTTGATGTGCTGTTGAATTTGATTTGCTAGTATTTTGTTGAGGATTTTGTGACTGTGCTCATCAGAGACACTGGTCTATTCTTTTTTTATTGTGTCCTTATTAGATTTTGGTACCAGGACAATGCTGGCTTTATAAAATGAGTTTGGAAGTGTTCCTTCCCTTTCAATTCTGTGGAAAAGTTTGAGAAGCATTGATGTTAGCTCTTTAAAAGTTTGAAAGATTCGGCAGTGAACCCATCTGGTCTTGGACTTTCTTTTGTTGGGGGGCTTTATTATTGATTTGATCTCATTATTTGTTATTGATTATTATGGTTTAGGTATTAGGTGTCTTCCCAAATCTCCTGTGTTAATGCAGGAGTATTCAGAGGTAAAATAAATAGATTGTGAGAGCTGCAACCTAATCATCCATCCTCATTTGAATGGACTGACTGGGTGGTAACTGTAGGCTGGTGGGGCATGGATGGAGGAGGTGGGGCATGGATGGAGGAGGTGGGTCACGGGGGCATGCCGTGGAAGGGTGTGTTGTTCAGTTTCCATGTCTTTATATAATTTACAAAACTTCTCTTGCTGTTGATTTCTAGTTTGATTTCATTGTGATTAAAAAAGGTACATGATATGATTTCAATTTTTTGAAGTGTTAAGACTTGTTTTGTACCTTAATTATGATCTGTTAGAGTGAAAGTTTCTCGCACTGATGAAAAGAATGTGTATTTGCAGCTGTTGGATGAAATGTTCTGTAAATGTCTGTTAAGTCAGCCTTGCTTGATCTAGTGATCTTGGCTGGCAGTTGTTTTCTTTAAGTACTTGAAATACATCATTCCCTACCTCCTGACCTCCTGTAGGGTTGATGCTGAGGAATCTGCTGTTAGTCTGATGGCGTTGCACTGGAAGGTGAATTGGTGCTTTTCTCTTGCAGATTTTAAAATTCCTTCTTTGTCCTGTGCTTTTGACAGTTTGACCCCAAGGTGCGAGGTGAGGATCTTTTCCGGTTAGTCTTCGTGTCTAAGTGAGGTTCTATAAGCCTCCTGTACCTAGATGCCCATGTCATTCCCAAGATTTGGGAAGGTTTCTGCTGTCATTTCATTGAGTAGATTTTCTGTGGCCTTAACCTTCATTTCTTCCCCTTTGGGTAGACTAATGATGCAGATGCTTGATTTTTTAATGTTATCCCAAAGATTTTGAATGTCCTCTTCATCCCCTCTTATTTTTTCCTTTATTTCTATTCGAATGTGTCATCTCAAAAGACCTCTCTTCAAGCTCAGATATTTTTTCTTCTACTTAATGTTTTCTATTGTTGAGACTTTCAACTGAATTTTTGAATTCTTCATTTCCAAGATTTCTGATTGGTTCTTTTTCAGAATCTCTTGCTGCTTAATTTCTCATTCATATCTTGCATTATCTTCCTAATTTCATTTAATTGTTTATCCATGTACTCTTGGATCTCTTTGTTTTTAAGAATCATTCTTTTGGAAGTTTTAACTGGCATGTCAGACATTTTGGTGACTTTGGAATTTGTTACTAGAGAGTTACAATCTTTTGGAGCGTAGACTGGGTTTTAAATCCTTATTCTACCACCTTTTACCTGATATTTAGGTTAGGTGACTTGAACTCTTTGAACTTCAGCACTCTGATTGATAAAATGGGTATAACCAGAATATCTGCTTCTTAGGGTTGTTGTGTGAGTTGAATGAGGTCCTGGGTAATGTGCCCTGCACTCTTTTGAATGCTGTGGAGTTTTGTAGACCAAGTTGGTGGATGGTATTCTGGGAGGATGCTGGCCAGGGCCAGACTACTCAGGGCGGGCTTTGTGGACGAGATGGCATTTGGGTTGGACCTTGAAAATAGTGTGCCACCATCTCTAGGTGTAATTGGTGAGAATTTTATGACATTTTTTCCAGGTGGAGGGGACTGGGTGGGCACAGAGAACCTGAAAAGTGTGTAAATAATTGCAGGTGAAGGGGCTGGTTGGAGATCAGGCTTAAAGATACGCTGGAGCCACTGCAGGAGTCTGTAATGAGCTGTCGGCTATGAGTGCTTTGTTCTATAGTTAATTTGGGGTTACTCAAGGGTTCTGAGCAGACTTGATCAGAAGTCTACAGGTGATATGGTGGGATAAACCCAGAGACAGGGAGCCAATTAGGAAGCTGCTGTGGGTGTCCTGGTGAGCTGCTGTGTGAAGAAGGCAGTGGCAACTGGATGCAGGGACAGGAGGGGCTGCGTGAGTGAGGCCAAGGGGTGCTCTTGTCTCCCAATATCGCAGCTTCTACCCTTTCTCCATTTGGATGCATCATGCAGTGGGAGTTACTAGTCATATTCAGAGTCCAGGATATTCACTGGGCCATCCTTGTTAATGAGGGGTGCAGGTGTTTAGGTTCCGGCATGAACCTAAGTTCTAGATTTGTTTGCTTTCCTTTTCAGGCCTACGAGGCTGGGCCTGGTATGGCCGACTGACTTCCTTATTCCTCAGTCTTCATCTTTATCCACCTGTGTAAGAGGACCAGACAGCCCCATTGAGCTGCACACACCCCTCTAGGAACAGTAACAATAGCAGCACCTCAGATCTTCAGTTTTATAAGAAAGTTCAGCTTTGGATTTGAAATTGTCAGAGTTGTACTTCAACTTCACGCTCCCTTGGGAACTCTGGGATGGTAGGAGGAGTAATGGAGCAGGTCTGAGGCTCTTGGGCATGAAGAGCTCTGAATCCTCACTCTGTCTCTTCTGTGCTTCCTACCAGGGGTGTGCCGAACTGAGGTCTGGGTGACCCATTGGATGATACGGTGTGTGCGAGGGGGAGAGACGAGTGCTGAGCCCGTGGCCATTGGAGGAAACCAAGGTGGGGAGGGAGGGGGTAGACAGCACCATTTGCTCCGCCCTAGCCTCTGTGCTGGGCACGTGGCCTGCATTCTCCCATTTCACCTTTAAGGACCCTAGGAGCCTGCATCAGCATCATTTCTGGAAAGGAAATGCTCATAAAAATTTAAGTTCCCTCTCTGTGGTCACACAGCTGGTTAGCAGTAGAACCACAATTCAAAGCAAGATCTGTCTGTCTTCACAACCCAGGAGCATTGAAGTAGGGTTGGGGAAACAACCCAAGATTATCAATTTTCAGTTCTGATTGTTTTGCTCAGGCAAGACATGCTGTCTCCTTGCCTCCCCAAAACATTTATTATAACTCCATGGGTTGCGTCCGCTGTCTCTTTGTTGCCATGGCAGCCGCTCCTCCTCAAGGCCACCTCTGTGCACACCTCCTCCCTTCCCAGTGGCCTCTTGCGTTAAGCCTTGTCTGACTCTGTTCATAAGAGGTGCAGCATCCTTGGTCCTGCCTCTTTCATTTGGAGCAGGGCTTCAATGTCAGTCTGGATAGTCCATCAGCCCAAGTCCTTGAGAAATCAAAAAATCCCCTTGGGATATTGGAATTGCTGACCATGAAAGCCCAGGTCACAGACTGGTTTTACACTTCCTTTGGTCGTAGCAATAGTGCAGTTGGGTGGAAAGAACACAGAATTTGGGGTCACATTAGTTTGGTTTTGAATTTCAGCAGTAGAAATCATTTGTAAAGCTTTGGCAGAATCTCTCAATCTCTGTGCGCTTTAGTTTCCTTTCTGTAAAAGCTGCATTGATGGTACTGACCACACAGGTGTTCATTGAGGTTTGAGTGATTTCATGGGAAAAGCCTTGGCCCAAGCTGAGCTGTCGCTGGTGCTCAGAAAATGGTGGTTTCTATTACGAATGACTTAAAAGGAGAGATGGTTTGTACTCATGGGTGTATTGAATTTCCTCAAGACTGATGATGTGTGGGTCTACGTGGACAAATTTGCATGGGATCCCAGGTTCAGTCAGCGGACCTCGGGTTCAGAGCCCTTAGTCTTGGGGAGTGGCAGAGCTCGTGTCCTGTGTGGAACTGGAGCAGCTCATTTTCATATTGTCTTCTCCGTTATGTCTGGAGGACATGTGGGAGAAATGTGGCCCAACGTAAGCAGCCTTTTGTCACTGGGTTAAGAAGTTCTTAGCCTCCATAGCTGAAATAAAAATCTAAATGCAAATGGAAAGACGAATAGAGTAAAAGATTACTGAATGCACCCGTATATGCTGGAACTTGAAGTAGACATTAAAATATGTACCTGACAAGTGTATATATAAAGGAAGGAATAGAGTCTGCAAAATGATGTAAATGGACTTACCTGAGCATGGGAACAGTGCACACTCTAGAGTATGATACCTGAACATTTTAAAACCAAGAGGAAGGCTATACTACAAAGCTTTCACAATCCAAATATCATGGTAGTGGCATAAAAATGGATAGATGCTATCTTCAATAAATGGCACTGGGACAACTGAATACTCACATGCAGAATGACATTGGATCCTTGTCTAATGCCACATCAAAACATCAACTTAAAATGTAAGACCTGAAACTGTGAAACTGCCAGAGGAAAACACAGGAAGAGCTCCACAGCATTGCTGGGCCTCTGTCCCTTTTTGGATATTTTCCTGAAAGCACCAGAGACAAAAGCAAAAACAGACCAGTGGGACTTGGCAAACTCGAAAGCACATCGGGAGGGAACAGGTAACGTGGAGAGATGGCCTGCAGGCTGGGAGAAAGTATTTGCAGACCCTAAATGTACAAGGAGCTCCACTCATTAGCTAGAAAACAACCTGATCAGAAAAGGGGAAGGACTAGTAGATTCTTCTCAAATGAAGACATACAAGTAGCCAACTAGTTTATTAAAAAATGCTCAACATCCTAATCGTCATGGAAATGCAAATTCAAATCACAATGAGATGCTCCTCACATCTGTTAGAATGGCCATGACTAAGAAGGTGAAAGGTAACAATTATTGTGGAGGATTGGAGAAAAGGAACTGCTGTGTCCAGTTGTAGGAATGCGAATTAGTATAGCCTTATGGAGAACAGCATGGAGGTTCCTCGGACACCAAACAGACTGTCATGTGATCCGGTAACTTCACTTCTTAGTGTACGCTGGAGACCACTGAAATGAGTGTGTTGGACAGTCCACTTGCCTGTTCATTGCACCTCATTCGCAGTAGTCAAGAGTGTCTGTCACCGATCGATGTGTGGATAAGGAAAATGTGGTCCAGTTTTCCAACAGAATACTATTTAGTCACCAGAAAGAATGAAATCCTTTAATTTGTGATAGTATGGATGAACCTGGAGCCTGAGAAAGGTAAAAGGTGAACCTACAGGAGTAGAGAGAACGATAGTGACCAGAGGCTGGGCTGGGTCGGGGAGACTGGGAGATACAAAGTTTCTTAGGAGAAACAAGTTCTCTACATCTATTGCACAATATGCTAAGCATAATTAGTAATTATTTATTAGCATGATTAATAATTATATGCTTCGAAGTTGCTAAAAGGACATATTTTCATTGTCATTACAGAAAGCACTTGAAGTGATGGATATGCTAATTAGTTAACATAATCATTCTGCCCTGTATACATATATCAAAACATCATGTTTTACCTCCAAATATAATTATTATTTGCCAATTAAAAGTAAAGGCTAAAAAAATGTAATTAAAATTTGAAAGAAGGCATGATCTTTCTAGGATGACTTGCGAATTTATCCTGACTTTAAAGAGATATACCTAAAAGGCTGTCTTAACATGAGATCTTACAGGTACTCTTCATAGCAGTTTTCAGATGGAGTTTTCTAAAATGAGGTGTCAGATGAGATCATTTCAGTGGATGGGATCACTGTATGAGTGGGTCATGCCAGACACACACCTGTGCTATGTTGTCCGGTGAACTGAGAGGCTTTGGAATCAGAGAGCTGGGGTCAGGCAGCTGTTGTTCCTCATTCACAGATTAGAAGCAGGGCTGGGGTGTGACTTGGTGGTAGAATGCTTGCTGAGGATGTGCAGAGCCTGGGTTCACTGGGTTCAATCCCTAGCATTCCTAAAAAAAAAAGAGCGATCTCCTTCATTCATTTGTTCATCCAGTAGGTATTTATTTAGTGGTGGTGTTCTGGTTATTTATTGCTATGTAGAAGTTATCCCAGATCATCTTAAATGGTAACTTTCTTATGTTTCACTTTACTGGTCAAGGATTTGGGCAGGGCTGTGCTGTGTATTTTTTGCTCGTCGTGGCTCAGGTCACTCATGGCATTTGACTAGTGGGTGGGCTAGCCTGGAGAGCCCATGAATCTCCACTCATGACTGGTGTCTTGTTGGAGATGACTGGAGATGACTGGAAACTAAACATAACTGGGGTTGTCAGCTGTGGCACTTGGGTGTGGCTCTCCGGCAGAGCAGCTTCAGGGTGTCATCCTCATGGATGTAGGACTCACTGGGCTCCAAGAGACAGGAGTTGGAAGCTACCAGTTTTGTAAGGCCTGGGCCCAGAATCTGGCAGTGTCACTTCTACTGTATGCTTTTGGTTGCCCCAGTTACTGTGCTGCCAGGATTCAATAGGAGGGAACACAGGCTCCACACTGCTCTGTGGGAGGAAAGTTAAGTTTGGGATGTTTTAATCTGCCACAGTGCCTCCAGTGTGCACAGTACCATCCTCTGGACTGGAGATACAGGGGTGAACCAAATACACAAATGTTCCTGTGCTCATGGCACTTACAAAATTTGCACATACACTAAATCCTAAATTAGAAGCTGGTGTCAGGAAAGACAGCGAAGGAAGCAGTCGGAGAGTGAGGCTGAGGTGGGGTGCCCAGGGAAGGCTGACCTGATAAGGTGACAGTGGGGCACAGACCTGAAGGAGTGAGGGGCAGCTTGCACTGCAGGCAGAGAGCAGCAAGCATGGGGGCTGTCAGTTGGGGCATCTCTGTGTGTAAGAGCAGCAGCAAGAAAGCCAGGGTTGTCAGAGCAGGGACAGTGGGGTGAGCTGCAGGAGAGGGCAGTGAGGTGTAGCTGTGCAACCGGGGAGGGCCTGTATAGTCGGTAGCTATGAAAGTGTCTGGTGCATGGTCTCGAACATAGTAGGTCTTGCACACAGTGGCTTCTGCTCTCAGTAGGCCCCGGGTAGGGGAGCACCCTGGGTCTGGCCTACTCACTGCACACTCGGCCACAGCTGCTGTTCTGGCACTGGGGCCGATACTCATTGGGATCGGTAACACAGCAGGAAAACAGTCACAAAGGCAGAAATAGAATGAAGTACATTTATTGAAAGGTGAGTCCTTATTCCTCTTCTCTAATACCTTTAGTAGGATAGATGGACTTTGCCTTGGTAGATTTTCTGATGTGGGGGGAAAATGAGTTTGGGTAGGTTTGTGTATGTATACCTTAGGCCATTTATTCTTGAGAGATCAACATTTTGTTAGAACTGTCCTTGAAAATATTGCCATCCTTGGGCAGCAAGGACATTTGACCCAAGGGGAAACACAAACAATAGTCAGATATATAGAAACGTGGTTGGCAGTGAAGGAAATGCAAATTCAAACACTTGAAGGACCGTTATACCAATTACATTAGCAAACATTTAAGAAAATGTTCCTGACCAGGATGTGGTAAGATAAAAACTGACACTTTGGGGTGGCATTTTAGCCACCGCCTTTTTGGAAGACAGTTGTCAGTGTGTAGAAAGAATCCTCAGAACAAGCTCTCCCTTAACCTAGTAGTTCCACTTGGGGATTTAACTGAGAAATCAAATAAAAAGTTAGATAAAAACTGCAATAATAAAAACCCCAAGAAGACATAATAGCACATTGCTGTTTGTTATGTGTAAGAGCAAGTGGTTGGACACGTGGTGATATATCTGAAGACGATGTGGAGTGTTGCCAAGTAACCTGCCTTCCCTTTCTCTTGGACTCAAAGGATGGCGGAGCCAAGGTGGCAGCGGTGGGGCACTTCTGTGGACCTCCTTCATCTCCAAACTTAAAAAATTCCAAATATCTTTTCTTGGCTTCATGTTCTTAAACTTCCCCTTTTGTTTTTAATTGTTCTTTTTATGTTCTCATTATTTAATTGCTGTGTTTTCTTTGTAGGTCATGGTATGATGTAATAAGTAAAAATGGGAAAAGGTCCAATCCAAAGTTAAATCTATGTAAAAATTACGGCTGCAGATGGACGAGGACTGAAAGGAGCATTCACATGTGAAAGTGGCTTATTTTGTTGGTGTGACTCTGTTGAGAGAGAACAATTTAATGTTATAATTTTAGAATTGTCTTGAGCTTTGGAATCACAGTCAGCCCTCTCTATCTGTGGGTTCTGCATTCGCGAATTCAACCAACCTTGGATGGAAAATGTTTGAAAAAAAAGTTGTGTGTGTACTGAACACATAGGCTTCCTTGACATCATTCCCTAAGCAACAAAAGTATAACAGGTATTTATGTGGCATGTACATTATATTAGCTGTCATAGGAAATCCAGAAATGATTTGAAGTGTGCAGGATGATGTGTGTGTTATATGCAAATATCCTGCCGCTTTACATCCAGGACTGTGTCCACTTCTCGTGTCTGTGGGGGGCCCTGGAAACCCCATTATAATTAAACACCCTTTCTTTCCCCACTAGAATTGAATTTCTCTTTATTGTTTACAATTCATGATAGGTTCTTGGTTGAGTTGTTTTGCACTAAACGTTTAAGTCAATCACGTCATTTTTACCCAAGGGAAAAAATTAATATTTAATTTTCAAGTTAAAAAAAATTTAAATTAACACTTTATTTTTAAAGCACTTTTCTTTGTTTCTTCCAGCATTTGATAGTCCCTGATTTTGTGATGTTACTAGTCATTGATGATTATTTGCAAAATGGTGATAATCTAATTTTGTTGTTCCTTCTTTTATTTATAGCTGAATACTTCTATTAAGAGATACTTATTTTTCGTCATTTATTTAATGCCCCTTGGGTGCATTTCCTCCAGGAAAGACAAATAAGAGTTCTTTGGACTCCTCCAGAGGCTATTGTGTTAGCCTTGTATTGCTGCTGGAGCAGGCTCCCTCAAACCCGGTGGCTTAGCAGGACAGATTTAAAATCTTCAGTTCTGGAAGTCAGGCCTGCATGTGGTCTCTCCAGCAAGGTGGCAGGGCTCCTCCTGAGGGCTCCGGGGCACCCTGGCCTGTTGGTCTTGTCTGGGTTCTAGTCCTCCTACCCCCTTCTGTCCTCAGGGCCAGCAGTGGTTGGCGGGGTCTTTCCTGCTTCCTTCTTCCACTTTTAAGGATCCCCGTGGTTCCATTGCATCGCCTGGGCAGTCCAGGGAGCATTTCCATTTTAAGGTCAGTGGACTAGAAACCTTAATTTCACTCATTGCCCTCATTCCCTTTTGCCGTGTGGGGTTAGGATGTGAACATCTTCGAGGGGGCGCTGCTATTCTATCAGACTGAGGGAAGGCCTTTTTTAAAAGCATCACAAATTCATGGATTTTTGGAAATTTTTTTTTTTTTTTTTAAATTCTGGAAATCGAACTCAGAGCCTCGAATAAGCTAGACAGGTGCTCTGCCACTGAGCTACAGTCCCAGCCCCTGGGTTTTTTATATATTTTAATTGTAATTATCTGTATTAAAATTCTAATTTTTCTATCCTTGGAAAATAGAAAAAACTTATTCTAGTTGGTTCCTGAGTTGCTTTGATGGGAATCCCGTAGTCCTGAGAGTGTGAGTAAGAATTACCTCGAGGGCTGTGGAAACACAGATTGGTGGTTCTTCCGCCTTCAGAGGTTTTGGTTTAATAGATTGAACTGGGACCCTCAGATTCGCATATTTGGTTGTCTGATACTAATTATTGCTGTTTTAGGAATTAATTTTGAGAACTTCTGCTTTAAGGAACTGGTGGAGATTACAGTCTGGATACCAGGGAGGACACTGACGCTGGCCTGTTCAGTGGAAGGAAGGAATGAAGGGAAATATAAATTTGCTGAGATTTCAAATTCAAATTTAGAATTACAGATTTTAGCTTCTAAGTTTGCATTCTTTCTTATGCTTCTTATGAGATTAATAGTTACTTAATAAATATATATTGTATATACACACAATTTCAGCATACCAGTACCAATATGATTACTTACAGCATGATTAATGAAAATAGTTTGAGTTTTTGCTGTTCCCCTTTGTCTTTAGAGAAGTTCCCACCAGGGACATACAAATTACTCTGCCTTCAAGTTATTAAAATAATTCCTGTATGTTCGCGAACTAATAACTCAATACCAAATTAGATTCGTTTGTTTGTTTGCTGTTTTTAGTTTTGGGGGATTTTTATTTTAACATAATTATGTGAACATTTAAATGTTCCAACATCACCTCTGTAAAATGAGTTCTAGCTTCTGTTTCTGTCTCTGGTACTTTGTTCTCTCTGTACCTTACAGGCAACCACCATTTAATTTGCTTTACAGTTAAATCAATGGTAGTATGCGTTCGTACTTATTTCTCTCTCCCCTCACCCCCACTTAATATACTCTGAAGGTTTCTTTAGGGCAGTGTATCTGTAGAGAGAGTTCTCATTCTTTTCCCTTTATAGCACAAGTGCCCCATTGTGAGATTTATAGTTGATTGGTGGACCTTTGGGTTTCCCAGCCTTTTTGCTGTTATGAATTGTGCTTCAATATTACAAATAGTACATATTTTAAGGTAGTCAAGATTGTACTATATACTGTTCTTTTCTCATTTTTTAACACTACAGCACCATCATTTCCCATTTATCTTTATAAATAGTTTCTTATTCTAAATTCTTTGTAAATAGTATTAAGAAACTTTTTTTTTCTGATTATAAAGGAAAACAAGATTACTTGATGATTTTAGGAATTCAGAGGAAAAAATGGGTAAACTGAAAAGCACCCCACCCCTCCCTCTGTGTAGGCGCACTGTTGGTCATTTTAATGTGTTCCCTGAGGACCTTGCAGCATGTGTGTAAACACTTAGGAAACAGTCAGCATCACGTTGCGTACACAGTTTGGAATCCTGCTTTTATTTTACTCATCGTTGTGGTTTTTTTATTCCATACTGTTATAATTTTCTCTTTATTATTTCTCTGTTGTTGGCTCTAGTTTCTTCCTGGTTTTTCAGCATTGTAAATAATATTGTGATAAATATGGGCACACAGAACTTTTTCTAAATTTCAAATATTCTTCAAGTGGGCTTTTTAAAAAAAATATTCTTGGTTGTAGACGGAAGCAATGCCTTTATTTTGTTTATTTAGTTTTTTTATGTGGTGCTGGGGATGGAACCAGTATCTCACGTGTGCTAGGCAAGCACTCTACCACAGAGCCACAACCCAGCCCTCTGGCTTTTTTAATTTTTGTTTTTTAAATTTATTTTTCTTTTTTAAAATTTATTCCTTTTTTTTAATTTTTTGATTCATTGTGCACAAATGGGGTACAACTTTCATTTCTCCGGTTGTACATGAAGTAGAGTCACACCATTTGTGTAATCATACAAGTACATAGGGTAATGATGTCTGTCTCATTCCATTATCTTTCCTCTCCCCCCACCTCTCATTTCCCTCTACACAATTCATCCTCCTCCCTTCTTCCCTTACCCCTTCTCTCCCCATTATGTGTCATCATCCACTTATCAGAGTAATCATTTGGCCTTTGGTGTTTTGAAAGTTGCTAATCTCACTTAGCATGATATTCTCCAACTCCATCCATTTACCTGAAAATGCCATAATTTTATTCTTTATAGCTGAATAGTATTCCATTGTATATATGTATATCACAGTTTCTTTATCCACACATCTATTGAGGGCGTCTAGGTTGGTTTTATAATCTAGCTGTTGTGAATTGAGTTGCTATAAACATTGATGTGGCTGCATCACTGTAGCATGCTGATTTTAAATCCTTTGGGTATAGGCCAAGGAGTGGGATAGCTGGGTCAAATGGTGGTTCCATTCCAAGTGTTCTTAGGAATTTCCATACTGCTTTCCAGAGTGGCTGCACTAATTTGCAACCCCACCAACAATGTATGAGTGTACCTTTTCCCCCACATCCTCACCAGCACCTGTTGCTTGTATTCTTGATAATAGCCATTCTAATGGGAATGAGATGAAATCTTAGGGTAGTTTTGATTTTCATTTCTTTTATTACTAGGGATGTTTAAAATTTTTTCATATATATGTTGATTGCTTGTAAATCTTCTGTGAAGTGTCTGCTTTAAGTTGGCTTTTGTAAGATTCTAAATGAGCAGAAAACACACATTGGTTAAATGCATTGATAAGTTTTTTCTCTTTAGTGATAATTTGGCAAGTCCAGTAGGTAAGAGATTGTCACCTTGAAATTTTTGTGAAATAAATTTCAATTTTTTCTTCCTGGTAGGACCTGAGAAACGAAGTTGAAAAATTATGCAGTGAACTCAATGAAAGAGAGAAAGCAATGGAGAATCGTTACAAGAGTCTTTTAAGTGAAAGCAATAAAAAATTGCATGGTCAAGAGCAAGTAATCAGACATCTGATAGAAAGTGCCAATCAAAAGGACCTGATGCTTCAGGTACCATAACGTTTTTTTCCTTTTGTCTTTAAATCTTTTGATTTAGCACGGTTTTTAAGAAACTGATTTCTAGGAACTGTCATGATTATCGTCTTCATTGCTGTGTCTCAGAGAACTTTAGATATCATTTATGTTGTTTGAGCCTCAGCCTTGAGGGGAGTAAGAGAAACAGGAAGCTCAGAGAGGGGAAGAACTTGTCCTGGGTCATCTGATGACTGGCAGAGCCCTAGCCTGTTTTGCTGTAGTCTACTCATGAGGTACCTGTGGGTACTTGCTGTTCCTTATTTGCACCATACCCCTTCATTCCTCTGAATGACTAATTTTTGGTCTTGAAATATCTTTCTTTGGTAATGTAGTGAATCTTTGAAACTCAGCTGGACTTACAGGTAAGTATGGTGGATTGAACACGAGTATTTAATTCTTCTTCCTACTGAAGCCTCACTAAAATAATGTGAGGGAATAAGACCGCATAAAACTCACAAGAACTAACGAGGACAGTGGGAGCAGGTACACTAGCCAGTGTGACTCGGCACTAGAAGTTTGGATGATAGATGGATGGGCAAGTGTCCCTGCGTAGGATTCAGCTGTTGCCACGCTGCTGCATACCTGGGATGGAAAGCAAAGAGAAGCAGGCTAACTTTTATCACAGCCCCTGGAAGGCTTGCTAGGTGCTGAATGTAGCCGCCACTTTTTGAAATGGTAGATCATGCTGCAATTCCAAGCAGCTCTAGGTGACCCTCCTCTTCTCAGCAGCTGCAGATGTGTGGAGACCTTAAACCAGAGAAACTCTGGCCCTGGGCTACCAGATGCAACTGAGAGCAGGATGGGTTCTTGGGATCAGAGTGGGAGGAGGAGAAGTGTACACACCAAGCCTGGAGGTTCCTCTCAGGGGAGAAGTGACTGAGAGCTGCTGGCAGTCAAAGGTCTTCCAGCCAGAGAGCCAGGTCCCAACCTGAGCATCACAGCAAGGCCACTGTTGACATGTCCTTTCCACACTCCTAGAGCTCTGAGCACATTTATCTATGAAAAGTAGGTGGATGGCTTGAATTCTGAAGACAGGTGAAAGTGGTTCAGAAGAAAGACAAAGGCACAGAGGAAACATAAACAAGGCAAGGTCTGACAGCTTTGAAAAACCCCCAAATTAACACGATAGCCGGGGTATGTGCAGCCCAGTGGTGGAGTGCTTGCCTAGCCTGAGTGAGGCCCTGGGATTGATCCCCAGCACCACAAAACCACAAAAATCAACCCACCAAACAAGACTACCCCTATAAAATCATTAGGTAAGAAATAAGATCAGGATCTGATATAAAAGATATCTAAAAAAGAAGAGTGACCTGTTGGAAATGCAAAGTTTGATTATAGATATAAAACATTTAACAGAAGAGTTAGCTATGTTACGTATGAGTTTCTTATGGGAAAAAAATAGAGTTAGAGAAGCTGGAAGATGAAGTTGTCTTCCAGAAAATAGAATCAAATGAACAAAAGGGAGAGAAAAGTTGAGAAAATTGGAGGCATGGCTCAAGGGGTCCAAAATATGACTAACAGTAGTTCTAGGAGAGGACAAAGCAGGAAAAGCTGAGGGAGGGGAGATTTCCAAGAAGTCGGAAACCATGGTCCAGAGCAGAGCCAGCTGCTCTACACCGCACGGGCTTCCCCTGGTCTCGCCCACGGGATGAGAGAGACCACACTCCAGGGCAGGTCATTGTGGAATTTCAGAACACAGGGATAGGGAGAGGATCCAAAAGGCTTCCAGAGGGAGGAGACCCCAGGCCACAGAAAAAGGGTGGGCTCAGACGGCATCAGAACTCCCAGCAGCACCTCTGGACGTCAGAAGACAGGGAGTAACTCCCTCAGACTCTGAGGAACCACGCTGTCAGCACGTGCAAGCACAGCAGAAAGCTGTTTGCAGACCTTCAGTGTCTTGAGCCGTCTGCCTCCTGTGTGCTCTTCGCAGAGGCTGATTCTGTACAAAGAAGGGAATAACCCAGAAGAAAGAGATGCGGGACCCAGAGAGGAGGAATCCACCTGGAATGTGTGAAGCAGGGCCAGGGTGACAGCTGAGCTCCTCTGTGGAGAGCTCAGGTTTGGGCTGTCGAGGAGCTAGAGTTTCAGCTGGGACTCCTCCAGGGACCTACAAGGAGCTCATCAGTCACCTGATGTATTTGACTCCATTGAGTGGAATTTTCATGTT
Organism: Glaucomys volans; assembly: GCA_020662805.1. NCBI lineage: Eukaryota > Metazoa > Chordata > Mammalia > Rodentia > Sciuridae > Glaucomys > Glaucomys volans. The sequence goes on from JAJEJO010049769.1 coordinate 1,187,902, forward strand.
CTTTTTTTTTTTGGAGCCAGGGATTGAACTCAGGGACACTCGGCCACTGAGCCACATCCCCAGCCCTATTTTGTATTTTATTTAGAGACAGGGTCTCACTGAGTTGCTTAGGGCCTCGCTAAGTTGCTGAGGCTGGCTTTGAACTCGCAATCCTCCTGACTCGGCCTCCCAAGTCACTTGGATTACAGGCGTGCGCCACCATGCCCGGCCTTCATGTTCTTTTAGAAAGTTTGGGGATAAATTTACATTTAGTGTATAATTTAATTTTATGGATTAAGTAAAAAAATAGAATAAAATAGTTTTTAATTCCAAGATAGCAAAGAATTGAACATAAATGGAAATATAATCATGGAGTGCCATATGCTGAGCTGTATTTGCATGGCTGTGATAATATAATGTGGGGCTGGGTGCATTGGCACATGTCTGTAATCCCAGCGGCTTTGGAGGCTGAAGCAGGAGGATTGTGAGTTCAAAGCCAGTCTCAGCAGTGAGGCCCTAAGCAACTCATCAAGACCCTGTCTCTAAATAAAATATGAAAAAAGGCTGTGAATGTGGCTCAGTGGTTAAGTGCCCCTGGGTTCAATCCCTGGTACAAATAAATAAATAAATAAATTTTAAAAAATGTGAAATATTGGTTTAATTAGAGATATAATTGAAGTGCAGATGATGTGAGGGCCAAATCTTTAAACTTCTATGATAGGAACCAATGGATACAATGGAAACTTAAGGAATCAAGAAATATGAAGGTGAATGTAATCTAGAAATGTGGAAGTAAATAGGAAAAGGAGATGAGGAGGTGGCTTGGGCTTGGGCTTGGGCTTTAAGGGAGGGTGGGGATTGCTGTTCTGGTTAAACCGTACAGTGCTGTTTGAGCGTCAAACTACATGGGTTAAATTGAACTTAAAAACGAAGATGGAGACTGTGGTTCCAGCACAGCTGTGTTAAGGCGGTTCTAGGAAGTCAGCGTTCGTGGTTTGAGTCCTGGTTCTTCCTAGTGCAGTTCAGTGGGTTCTTAGGAAGACGTGCCCCCTCCTCCTCCTTTGTGTTCACCCACCGTCTCTGAATGTTTGGCATGATAAATTAGTTCCAGGGGCTTAGGACCAAGATGTGGGTCCTGCCCTTGACTCCCACTGAGAAGGAACAGAGCCTTAGTTCTGGAGTCACTAGTCTTTAAATGCTTGGTAATAGATTCTGTGCTTGAACTTGGCCAAAGACCAGAGTACTGTCCTGTCCTGCTGTTGGACTCAGGTCTCTGAAGGGGTCAGGGAGAGGACTTTATTGTGTGTCATCAAGAAAGAGCCTTTTGGGGGCTGAGGTTGTGGCTCAGTGGTAGCGTGCTCACTTAGCAAGCCTGAGGCCCTGGGTTCGATCCTCAGCACCACATAAAAAGAAAAGAAAGGGATTGTGTCCACCCACAACTAAAAAAGTATATTAAAAATAAAAGAAAATTAAAAAAAAAGAGCCTTTTGTGGGTGGCTGGACCCCAATGCCATATTTATAGTCTTGTTTTTTCCTTCCCCAAAATCAGATCTCCTGTGGATGTGGTCGTTCAAGTTTTGCCAAATTTATTATGTTTCAAGATAGACTTGGGTGGGTTTTAATATACGAGCCCTCTGTTCACCCCAGTAGGCTGGCAGGATAGGAAGCAGACCCGGGGTCACACCCTGAGCAGGACAGGCCCAGGACTGGCACCGTTTCTCTCAGGCAGAACCTGGGCATTGTCTTGCACACCCACTGAAGGACGGTCCCTGCGGCAAGGCAGGAAGGTTCCTAGGGACAGGCGCCACCCTCCACGCAGCCTTGCCGACAGTCAGCTTTTCTCCAAGTTGTAATAACATGGAAACGGAGTTGCATTACAGTTTTATAATTGCCTAATATTTTGAGATGATGGAAATTATTTAGGGGGCATGTGGGTATTGTGACAAAATAAAAAATCTTCCTCTCCAGGGTTTAGGACAATCTCTTAATATTTTTTCTTGATGAAAACTTTCTTATGATTTGTTTCATTTCCTTAGAAATTCAATGAAAAAGATTTGGAAGCGGTACAGCAGAACCAGTATTTAATGACTGCGGAGGATCTCGAGTTAGGCAGCGAAGGCTTAATAACAGAAAAGTGCTCTGCTCAACAGTCACCAGGCAGCAAGCTCATCTTCTCTCAGGTAAGCTTGACTGAAATTGGATGTTCACATGCGAGTGTATTCATATTCTCTTCTGAAACATATTTGATAACTCCTCGGATCTAGCGATCCTCAGATGTCTTCTTGCTGATAATTGAGCTTACAACAGGCAGAACAGGGAGTTCTCCGTCTAGCCACCCTCAGGTTAGCGTCCTCCAGCTGAGCGTTCGTATTTGCACTGCACACAAATCTCAGAAATCACAGCTTGTTAACAGAGGAGCCTCGTATTTGCTCTCTCAGGGGTCACCTCTCAAGAACTGGGTGGTCCCAGATGGTTGGGGAGTTCTCCTGGTGGAATGCATGTGAGGAGTGCCTAGCAGGTCCTTCCTTATCTAGCCCCAGATTGCCTGTCTCATTTTCTCATTGCCAGCAGCAGCATTTGCTGTAGATTCCTGCAGACACCCTCTTTGTGCCTCTGCCTTGGCCTGCTCTCTGCCCTCTGCCCGGGGGGCTTTTCCCTCCCTGCTCACCTGCTAACTTCTGAGCATCCCTGCAGGTGCCACTCTGCTGTCACCCTTCCTGGGGAGCCGTTGCCGACCCTGCTGAATGGTGAGGCCTCTTCTGTCTGGCCCACAGCCCTGGACAGGGCCCTGCTCCTCATGTTGGTGTGGTGGATCCCACCTTTCTGCTTCCCCCACCTGAACCCCAGTGCAGCACCGGGGCTGGGCACTTCAGGGGTGGGAGTCAGCACTCATCCTGACTCCCAGCACAGCCCAGTGTCCGGCTCTGTAAATGTTAGCTGAGTGAGTGAACAATGCAGCTAGGCAGCCAGATATGGGGAGGGAAAGGAGTGAGCTGTAGCCAAGTTTTTTTTTTTTTTTTTTTTTAAACCTGCCTCTAATTAAGTTCATATGTGCAGAAGATGAGGACTCTTAAGCAAATGAGTTCTCTGATAAATGACTGATTGTGACTTGTGGTTTTGTGAAGGGTGATTCTCAAAATAATTAGCAACTGGAACAGCATGGACATCAGCCCTTACAACAGACTCAGGCAGTAGCGCTGGAGTGGGGGACTCATGGCCTGCACCCCCTGAGGTTCGTGGATCAAGGGCAGGCCCCAGGGGCGGGGTCAGGGCAGTGGGGTGGGTGGAGCAGACAGGCCAGGGCTCATTTTCCAATGAGTGTTGAAGTGTTTCAGTATTTCAGCAGCCAGTACCAGCTGTGGCAGACCTGGTCTTGGAGCGCCATTGGCTGAGCACTTGGAGTGGTTTCTCAATGTGTGTTTGTCCTTTGCTGCTATTCTTGAGAGTGTCAGCATGGGGTAGTGGAGCCTTGGGCTGGGTTGGGAGTCTGGGGACCTGGATTACCCTCCGGGCTCTGTCATTCCACATAGGTAACTGTGGGCAAGTCTCAAGGGCTAGTATTTTATGATTATAACTTGCATTTAGTTATTGGATTTTGACCATAGTTAGTTGGGCTGTTAAGATGCACATGAACTTGTAATAAGGCAATCTGCTTTGAAACAGGTAGCCTCTTGTCTAGTTGTTTGGAGAGATATATCGTCACTAATATGAATTCATTTAATTAAACTCTGCTAGTTTGAGCCTCATTGTAGTCATGTAAAAAGTGTTGAACAAAATGTTTATAAATTTACTGAACAATTGAATATTTTCCAACTTAATGCCACTAATTTTGTCATCTGTAGCATTTTGTTTTTATTTTGTGCTGGGTGATATGTGTACCTCAGTAATATCAGATCCAAGTGACACTTAAATTGCTCTGCAAAATACCTGAGAATTTTAGTAAAGGCTTTAATTCTGTTCTTCAAGACTAATTGCAAAATATGGATAAAGAATTACAAATTATCACTTAAGAATCATAAATCTCTAGGTGTCAATTTAAGAAATCCAACTTTTGCAGCCTTATATATTTTTTTTCTCCCAGGAAAAGTATGCTTTTTAGATTGTAGTCCTTTCTTTGTAAAAAGGTGGATTTTTCCTGCTATGCCCTTGGCTGTTTTATGTTGATTTAGGATTTATCCTCTGCCCCATTTCTATGATGTCGTCTCCATAGACTCTGGGCAGTCTGTTTTCCTTCTAATCATTGTGTGATCCTGAGAATTAATGCTAGATGACCAGGGAATTGAAGAAGAGAGAGTAAAACACACTGACCATATTTGACTTGCTACAACCAGAGATTTATAGCTTGGTTATTGACATGGTTGGAACATTGGTGGTGAATTTTCTGAGTATTAAAATAAATGTCTTTGTTGCAGGGCTGTGACATAGCTACTGAAATAGAGACCATCTATCCACGAGGCCACTAAATTGCCCTGATTACCAAGAAGTGATCCATTAGGCTCTCTTTACATGTCTGCTGCCACAGAGTGTGGTCTGCACATTACATGTGTTTCCTTCAAGTCATTAAGAAAATGCTGGCGGAGTAGAAAGCGCCCACTTCGATGTCAGAATGCCAGTGCTGCTATTTACTAGCTCTGTGACTTTGGGCAGACTTTGCTTAGGTGCATTTGTTTCTGAAATGCACCTACGTAACCTGTGAAGTGAGGAATTTCGTACCTTCCTTCTGAGAGGGTTATAAGTGGTGTAAGAGTAGTAGGTAAAGTTCTTTGGGTTACAAGAAGGAGTTGAGCAGCCACAGCAGGGAGCCCCTTGGACCTCGACTGCAGAAGTCATGGGCTCTGGAGCTCTGCTTTTGGCTTTGACCCTGTAACTCCAGATGTCTGGTGTCTTGGAATTCCTGGGAGAGGAGTGTATTGGGGGAGCCTGGGCCCAGGACCTGCTTCACAATGGAGCTATGTCTTCCCAGGACTTGCCTCTGGGTTTTAGGGACATTCCAGGGCAAGGCAGGGAAGTGCGCCATCACCCCACGGCTGTGGAGGACATGCAGAGGGTCAGACACAGCAGCCGTGAGATGGCGGCAGGCTTTCTCCCTGAGCAGGGCAACTCCCCTGGATGGTCTGGCCCTGCCTCTGAGCCGAGGAGCTCTGCTGGGTCCTCAGCTCTGCTGAGGGAGCTGATGACTTCATTCTAATGGGGCATGATTCAATGCGGGGAACAAGTGATTGATGAAATGGGACCCAAATGGCTCTGAAGAGTTCATTTATTTAACATGGGTGAGCAATTTGCTTCTAGGAAGACGTTGACTCACCCTGACTTCCATTATGCAAAATAGCCACAGGAACCTCTGCTCTTAAGATTCACATCAGTCCTGTGTTCCTCTCTTACCTTTTTAATCATCAGCTCAGCAAGTATTTGTGATAGCATTTGATTTGTACCAGACACTGTGCCTGGCTTGGAACAGCGGGGCTGGCAGGTTGCTCTGACAGCCAACAGGTGGTGGCAGCTAGCTCTGGGTTGCAGGTGAGCCAGCAGCGCTGTGACGGGGAGGGCAGCTTTCGCAGTCGGAGGGTTTCCTGGTGAGGTTGGACTGGGCTGATTGTGTGAGATGCCCTGGAGTGTGTCAGTGGGCCGTGGCAATTGATGGCGCTGTCTCTCCTCTGTCCTGGTTGGAGGATTTCCCAGTGTCCCTGAGAAGGAACAGCAGGAGGAAGATGAGGCAGGAGCGGAGGAGAGTGTGTCCTGGGCACCCTGGTGGGGGTTTGGAGTAGCCTCCAAGAAGGAGGGAGGGAGGGAGCTGGGTGGGGCATGCGGGCCCTGCTGGGGCGGTGCCTGGTCCTCCTCTGTGGCTCAGAGCCCAGCTTGCAGAAGGCGAGGTAGGAGACAGGGCCCAGGGCTCGAGATTCCCTCCCTGCGTGCCTGTGTGCCGGGTACGCTCACCCTGAAGTTTCATTCCATAACCAGAAACCCATGTTTCCTGGTTTTCCTAGCCCTTCCTGGTTAGCTTTGAAGTTATATACATGCACGAACTCTAACTTGACCAATTATTAGCTCAGTGGACTCGAACAAGTTCCCTTTGCTCCCTGAGAAGCAGTCCCATCATCCAGGAAATGAGAAGATGAAAGTAGTTCTTCCAGTGCTGTGACGAGAGATACGATCTCCGAAGTACGGGGCATAGCGCTTGGGGCCTTGGGACTGGGCACCGCTGGCATTTATGAGGTGTTGACTGCACGCAGGCATCGTTCTGCAAACTTCATATAGACTAACTCATTTGATCTTCTTAACAACCCCGTGAATTTTATAGAATTATAAAATTTGTGAGAGAACATTGAAGCACAGAGAGATTGAGAAACTTGTTCAAAGTCACACAGTTAATAGGGTCACACATTCCTAACCATCACTGCCTCTCTTGTCAGGTTTTCTTGTTTTGTCACTGTCTTTTCTTTTTATCTGACTGGCCTTCATGTGGCCTATAATAAGGGCGGGGCAGTGGTGGGTACCCCCCAGACTCCTGGGTACCCCCTGGCTCACGGCCCTAACCTTGGTCATCATGTTAGTTGGCTTTCCTTGGTGAGAGAGTCCCACCTGATACTGCTGTGTTCAGAAGGAAAGTTTGGGAGCCCCTGGTGCTGGCATCCCATGTGATTTACAAAAGGGCCTGGCATCTCTGTCAGGTGGCGACTGACTTGTCAGGACCAGCCTGGTGGCTTAGCCTTGCAGACCCTTGATGGGCAGGGGCTCCCTTGGCCTTGTCTTGTTGGGCTGGAGGCACAGTAGTGTTCTCCTGGGCCCAGGTTCTCTTCTCTTTGGCCCTCTGCATCCCTTTGGTGGCCTAACTGAAGCTGAGGACCCTCCCCCCACAAAAATGCTTAATGCACGAAATATATGCAGACAATTATGAAAGGAAACAAATATATTGAAATGTCATCAGAATATCAAAAATTATGCTACGGAAGTGGTGCTTTTATTCATGGGTTAAATAACCGAGTCTGGTGGTGAGGACAGCGGCTGCTGTAGGTCCGGGTAGTGATGATCATGCTCTTCAGCTCTGGGAGTGGAAGCCAGGGCCTCGTGCATGCTAAGCAAGCCTCCCCTGAGCCACACCCCAGTCCCAAGAAGGAGCATTCTGAGGTGTCAGTGATACGAAACAACTGTATTAACTTTTTTTTTTTAAATGACAAAGATGCAGGAATGACACAGTACTGTCATTGTTTGGAGCAATAACAGTGTTAGCTTATAATTGAATTTCAGCTCAAGGTTCATGGAAATGAAGGTAGATTTTTTTTTCCTGATCACATTTGTGCAATCTGTGAATTTTGGTCAGGTGTGATCCGCTGTCCTGAGTGGTGTCTTGACTTTAGGAGAAAATCTAGGTCAAGGTGACCTCCAAGGCTGTGGCAGCCTGTTTCTCTGTTGGCTGGGAGCTCCCGTCAGCACTTGGAGGGCACCCAGCTTGTCCCCTGTGCTGTGCTAGGTATGCTGCACCCTTAACTTCATTTATTTCAACATCCTTTTTTTTTTTGTGGTGGGGTCTTGGTGTGTTGTGCAGGCTGGCCTCAAACTTGTGATCCTCCTGCCTCGGCCTCCTGAGTAGCTGACTTTATAGGTGTGCAGCTCACACCTGACTGAAACATTTTCAAATGGATACAAACGTCACAAGATTAAAGGGTCATATTTCTTCTGAGTCATCTGAGAGAAAGTTGCCCATTGGAGTCCTGTCGCCTCTGAATGTGTCAGGGTGCATTTCCTGTCATCGGGGCGTTCAGCCTGCGCCCCTCAGCCGGGTGGTCAGCCCGGACCCCTCGCTCTCTTCTTCCTCAGCTCTGTGTGTTGAGCCCACTGTCTCAGTAGCGCCTTGGCAGCAAACAGGTGTGTCGGCTCTGTGTCTGTCGCCCCTCCCGTCGGGCAGCCATCGCTCTGGGCTGTCTTCTGGTTCCTCAGTCCTCCTTGGCTCTCATGGCCTTGACACCTGGAGGTGTCCAGGCCGGTCCTGTCATAGGACGCCCTTCAGCTTGGGTGTCTGGTGTCTCTGTGGCGACTGGGTTCAGGCTGTGTGTCTTTGGCAGGGATGTCCCAGTGGCCGTGCTCTGCTCTTCTCATGGTGTCCCGTCCCATGGTGGGTGATTTCAGTTTGTCCCTTTGCTAGCCGTGCTGACTTTGGTGAGTTGTGAAGGTGGTGTCTGCCAGTGGGCTTGACTGGCAGTTGCTCTTTCTTTCTTTTATTAAGTAGCTGTTTTGTGTCTGTGTAAATATCCTGATCTCCAAACTTTGACCTGGCTTTAGCATCCTTTTTCGTTTCTTAGTTGAATTATTTATTACCACGATGGCAGCCATAGGGTGATTTTTCTAATCCCATCATTCTTTCTACACATATTATCATTTCACTGTAGTGAACAGTCTTCTCCTATATTCATTCATGTTAGTGTGGGTTCATGAATTCATATTTTATTCAGTGAGTTCTGATCCATCACCGTCATCATTTATTTTAATGTCAGATTATCCCAGGTTTGGCTGGCTGATGGGAGCCTCTTCTCCCTCCTCTTTATCTTCTTTTCCATACTAGGGATTTGACCCAGGGTGCTCTACCACTGAGCTACATCCCCCAGTCCTTTTTTTTTTTTTATTTTGAGGCAGGGTCTCACTAAGGGCCGAGCCTGGCCTTGAATTTGCCGTCCTCCTGCCTCAGCCTCCCAAGTCAGTGGAATTGCAGGTGTGTGCCATTGTGACAGGCTGTGGGAACCTTTTCAACTGTGCCTCTGTTTCCTTTTGACATTGCAATACTATTTAAGCATTTCTTTTTTAAAAGTTGCTTTTGGTAAGCTTTATAGCAGTATCATTGACAAATTAAAGTGATATGTTTAAAGGCATGCTCCCAAGTGCTGCCCCATTGGCCTTCTCTCCTGTACTCCAAGCTCCTTGTCCTGTACTTGGTATTTGTTAGGCCTGGGTTTGTGAATTTCTCTTCTTTGAAGCAAGTGTGGCAAGGCATTCTTGTAGTGTTTTGGAAACAATGGCCAGCAGCCCTGAGGAATGATAGTTTGAAGATGGGTGAATTGGGTGACTGAGGAGTCTTCATAGCAGCTTTTGGGTGTTGAAAGCACAGCTTTCAGTTTTGTGCTAGGTACATGTATTAGTCAGATTCATATCACTGTAATGAAACACCTGAGATGACTAACTTATAAAGATAAAAGGTTCATTTTGGCTCAGAGGTTTAGAGATTCCAGTCTAAGAGTGGACACATTTCATTGGGCCTCTGATGGGTATGCTGGTGGGCAGTGGCAGGGAGTGTGTGGTGGGACACACTGCCTACCTCATGGCCAGAAATTAAGAGAAAAAGAAGAAAGTGTTGGGGTTTCCACATTTCCCCTCATGGGCACACCCACAATGACCTAAGGACCCCAGACCAAGCACCGCTTCTCAAAGGTTCCACTCAAAGGTCTGCAAGTAGCACCACCCTGGGGACCAAGCCTCTAACACACTGGGCTTTTGGGGTGCATTGCAGATGCATGCTGCAGCAGGCAGCGAGAGGCAGCCATTCCCCACTCCTCCTGCAGGTGGTGCTGTCTGACTGTGGCCTGAGCCAGAGTCTGGCCCAGGGCTGCACCTTTGGTGGTTCAAAAATGCCTGGACCTCGCCACATGTTTGCATAACAGAAGGCTGCCTCTGAAGATTCTTCCCCTAATGTCAGATGTCCACCATTATTTCTAGGAGAAACAGCAGTCAGATTATGAAGAGCTGATGAAGGTCTTAAAGAAGGAGCAGGACATCTACACTCACCTGGTGAAGTCTCTGCAGGACTCAGACAGGTAAGGCCTCTGGACACCAGGTGCCTGTGAGTGTGGACGAACATGCACGCTTTTCTCAGCAAAGCTGGTGAAGCTCTTCCAGGTGCTTAAGGAGCGTACAGTAATCGGGTGGTGACTGTCTACCTAACAATACCTGTTATACCCATTTTCTATCAAGAATTGTCTGATCTTTGGTAACTTAATTAGGTTTAAAATATAGTGTTTACTCATTTTTCTAAATACTTTATCACATATTTAGAAAGTGCTTCCCTGTGTATTATCTCACGTGGTCCTCACAGCTGTACTGTGAGGTAGGTAATAATGTTCTCCCTATTTTACATGAATCCGTTGAAGGTTGAGTGACTGGTCCAGAGTCACACAGGTGTTGTGAGAACTCCGGGACCCAAACACAACTCTGTGTCTTAGAGTGATTGTGTCTACAGGATTGCTGAGATGGTTTGGTGCCAGTGAGGTGTGGTGAGGAGAGCCAGGTATGGGCCAGAGGTCTTGTTCTAGTCCTGGTCCTCTTGCTGCCTGGCTCTGTGTCCCCAGGCAAGAGGCCTTTTCTGGGCCTGTGTTTGCAGGGCTGGCCTCAGGAATTTCTTTCATTAAAAACCATCCCTCTACTCATGGATATGATGAAAGGATATGATGTCTGGGATTTGTTTCAGAATGGTACAGAAGCAGAGGAAGTGGGCAGGGATGCCAGTGGATGGAACAAGGTCAGCCCTGGATCCCTGGTTTTTGGGATGGCGGTGGGCAGAGGGGGGAGGGGCTCATTTCATTACTTCTATATTTTTGTATGTGTCCAAAGTTTCCCATCATAAAAAGCTAAAGCCATCACCCCTCCTCCTCCTCTCTCATGGTGCCCTTTGCTCCTCCTGGGTGGCTGGGACGCCTCTGCTGTCCCCTGTGCTCCTGCTGCTCCCTTCCCACTTTGTCTCCCACTCCTCCTTCAGAGGTAGCTTGAGTGTCAGCCTGTCAGGCACCCAGCTCACCCCCAGTTCTGCTGTGCCTCTGTTCCTTCCCTCTGGACCGCCTGCCAGTCCTGTGGGCATCTACGCTCCTCTGCCTGCTCCTGGTCTGGGAGCTTCCAGGGGTCTGGGCTTCCTCTGCCATTCTCAACTCCCGCCTGGAAGGGCGGACTCAGGAAAAGCTCTGTGCAGGAATGTCCATCCCCAGCTCTGATCTTCTGAGTTATGAGATAATTTCCAGATTTTAAAATCTGAAATGAATTTAAAAAACCTCAAAAACATACTGATGAAGTTTGGGGGTGTAGGCATCTCTGAAAGTGAGCTTTTCCAGGAAGCCTCAGCTGCTGGTCCTTTTCGCTGGAGGAGGGGTCCAGTCATGGGAAACCCAGACAGGGACTGCACGAATTCCACTTAATTGTGCAGCTTCTGGGGTTGGGGGGAACCAGTTGGGTCCTGGGCACCCAGAGGCTCTGTGGGGGATGTGCTTGCTCTCAAGCCCTCTCAACAGGGATGGCTCCAAGTTTCGCAGGCTCTTTCCTAATGAGTAAAAACATGATGGGACTGCAGAGGGTCAGGGCAGTGGGTCACCAGTGATCAAAAGGTTCTGCTCATCTTCAGACTTTGTTTTGTGGTGGTCAGATCTGAGTCCACATCTAGCTCTGCCACTCAGCCGCTCTGGGCTCTTGGGTAAGATGTTTCTCGCCGAGCCTTGGTGTGTTTGCAGAGTGGAGATGGTGGCCTGCTTACCTACCTGTGGGGCAACTCACCCATCTGCTTACCTGCCAGGTGCCTGCCTGCCTGCCTTCTCTTCCCTCCCACTCACCACCCACCCTCCTCCTACCCTCCTACTGACAGCCTGCCCACCTCCCTTACAGGGGAGTTTGGATACAAGGCATGATGGTGTGTAAATTCCGCACACTGCCTGACACATAGTAAGTGTTCAATAAATGACAGCACTTGTTAAGAATCACAATACGGAAAGCTTCCACATGCCTCAGTACCCCCATATGTGTAAGCTTAGCTTACAGGGGGATCCTCAGTCCTGGGCATATCCAGAGGGCAGAACTGTGGACGAAGGCCAGCGGAGCTCCCACTTCTCACCCTCTGGAAACTGGCAGTGGGGTGGTGGCTGCAGACCCAGGATGTACTTGGGATTTGCACAGGACAGGGAGGAAGGAGGCCCATTGGGTGACTGAGAGCCTGGTCCTTTCACCTTTGCTTTTCAGTTTTCATGGCAGCGCTCAGAAGTGGGTGCTTTAGCCCCGTGTAACTGAAGTGCTCCCCAAGAGGTTACAGGCCTGTGGTGGGGAGTGGTCAGAGCCTGGCCCCCTGTCTCCAGAGTGCAGGCCCTTGAGGGCGAGCTCAGTTTTGCACTTCCTGTAACTCAGGGCTCTCAGCCTCGGCCGTAGTGGGACTTGGGGCTGGATGATTCCTTTTTGTCATGAGGGGCTGCCTTGTGCATTTTAGGATGTTTGACAATATCCCTAGCTCTGTCCATGTGCCAGGAGCACATTTGCCCCCTCAACCTCTGTGTGACAACCAAACATGTCACCAGGTATCACCAAGTGTCTCCCAGGAGGGCAAAATCATTTCCAGATGAGAATTTCTCTTGTATCTTATGTGAACCAGGAATTTTGGCTCATAAATATCATCTTTTCGTGGGAATTGCTGGTATGCAGAGGGAAGGAAATGGCGTTTGCTGAACATCTAGAATGTGTTAGGCACTGTGCCAAGCTCTTTCCCATGTGATATCTCATTTAATCCTCAAATGGTTTGAAGGAAAGGTATCATCCCCGTTTTACAGACATGACCATGGAGGCAAGGTCAGGGTTAGTGGTGGCTTGCGTTTTGAGCTGGGTTCTCTGACTCCTCCTTTCTGCTCCTGCCTGCCCGCCTCCCCCTGCACTACCCCAAAGCAAACCCAGGAGGAAGATTGCATGGGTTTTTGTTTTCTTCTGAGCAAAGCACGAACGTGTTTAGCACCTTGAAAAGCTTCTGGCTCAGGAGATGGTGGGCTCCAGGGTGCAGCTGTGTGCTCCTCATCCCGTCAGGAGACAGGGGAGCCTGGCAGTTAGCTTTCCCGCCCTGATGGCAGGAGCTTCGCTGAAACAATCTCCTTTTTCCCCTGGTTAAACGCCTCAGCAGCACAGCCGCATCCAAGCGAGTGCCGTGCGCCTCTGGAAGGGTTCCTGTCAGCCCAGCCGTACAAATTGATCGTTGTGATTGTCTTGAGACGGAGCTGGCTACAGGCTGCCAGTCGGCCCTTGCCAAACGTGAAGGGTGCCTTACAGCGAGCGCACCCTCTTCAAAGCAGCAAGCATAGAAGATTGGACGGAATGGTTTGCTTTCCTTCCAGGATGTCTTGATTTGTGTGCAGTTTGAGGGATGGAGCTGGAAAACAGTCTCTGAAGGAGCAGTGTGCATGAGCCTGGCACACATATTCACAACCACTTTGGGAAAATCAGATGGAAGCTCGCTGACCCTCTCCCTGGAATGACCTGTATATTCATCAGTGTCCATGCATAGTTTCAAGGTGCTGATGGACCCTCTGAGGGAACCATAGGATGGACACTGATGGGGAGTGATATATTTCAGTGGTTATAAAAGGAGGCTTTCAGATTTGTTAAGGTGTTTTTTATAAATTTATTTTCATTGCAGATGGACACAATACCTTTATTTCATTTGTTTATTTTTATGTGGTGCTGAGGATTGAACCAGTGCCTCCCACATACTAGGCAAGTGCTCTATCACTGAGCTCTAGCCCCAGCTCATGATAAATTGTTTTAGTAACCTTAAAACTGCTCGTGTGCTTTGGCCTGCTAGTAGCACTGCTGGGAATCCTTCTTAGGAAAGCAGCCCAGAGGCCAGGCCACACCCAGGCACGGGGTGGCCGGAGAGTCGGGGCTTAGGCTGTGCAGTTGTCAGCTGTCTTTGAGTATTCAGATCTGTGCCAGTTCACATCTGTTGAAGGCCAAGGGCTGTCATGTTTATTTGCACCATTCACTAGAATACCCACGAGCCATTTGGTCATTTAAATTTGAACTTACTTTAAACGTAATGATGTTACAAACATCCATTTCCTTGATGCGTTACGCCACATTTCATTTGTTCAGTAGGTGCATTAGCTAGTAGGCTGCTGTATTAGACCCTGCAGGTAGAGACTGTTTCCGTCATCAGAGGACGTTCTGTTAGCCAGGGCTCCCCAAGATGAATGCAGACTCTGGGAGGTGTGCATGTGCATGGCTTCCACCGGGTTCATTCGCACGAGCTGTCTACACAGCTCAGCACTGCATTATGCTGATCTGGTGTGAAACCTGACCCTCCCCATCCCAGAACAGAAATCCAAGCACACTGTGCAGCTTTGAGTGGTTAACCCACCACATGGAGTTCTGTTGGCCCTGGATTGGTCATTTCCTCTTATTGTCAACTCCTTCTTCTTCTTCAGTTTTTTCTTCCTTCCTGCCCCTCCCCTTCTCTCCCAGGATGACCTCTTTGATGGGCACACGACAGGAATTCCTCTGGAGAAGCTCGTTACTTCCTCCTACTTATGTCTGTAGCAAAACTTGGAAATGATCAAGTGACCTCTAAGAGAGAGTTAGAGTAAATGGAGGGACATTCATCTGACTTAATTTATATAGTCATTAAAAATGATGTTACAAATAATTTCCAGAAATGTGGGGAAATATTTAAGCAAGGAATGCACAACTCAGCATTGTATTATATCAACTTTGTGAAAATTTTCGTAGAAAAATAGATTGAGGGGGGTACTGGGGTTGTGGCTCAGAGGTAGAGCGCTTGCCTAGCATGTGTCAGGCACTAGGTTTGACCCTCAGCACCACATAAAAATAAATAAACAAAATAAAGGTATTGTATCCATCTGCAACTAAAAAATTAAGAACAAAAATGACCTGCGTTTCATTAAAAAAAAAAAGAAAAACAGATTGAGGGGAAATATGGTTTGTCATGTTTTAACTGGTAGTGGGGATCATGATGATTTTTGTTTTCTTTATACTTTTGCCTTTCAGTATTTCTGTGAACATTTATTTCTGTAAACATATACTTATGTTTTGTAACCAGAAAAAAACACAAGTAACAAAATCACAGAAGGGCTTGCTGGTCTTTGCTCGTTAAAGCACAATTAGGTCTATTTTAATATTTCTGGTGTCTTGTTGTACCAAGCATGGGTGACCTGCAGGCGGAGCTGAGCAACGTTGTTGCCTTGCGGAAGCAACTGGAACGGGATGTGCTTATGTATCGGAACCTGCAGAAGAGCCTGCTGGAGCAGATCAGCGAAATTCGGAAGCGGGAAGGTACATACTCTCCTGTTGGTATTTCCTGTTGGTGTGTCCACTTGGAGGACCTTGGTTGAAGTTAAGAGAGCCCTGGATCTTCATGAGGAGATGGAGCAGCTGAAGGATTTCCCCTGGAGATCTTTTGTGTGGTGGTGGTGTTGACGCTGGCTTGCCCAGTCTTATCCGGCTGGCTTCTGCCTTCCTAGCAGAAGAGCCCAGTAAACTGTATTAACACTGGGGAACGTCCATTGCTGGACGTGTCCCTGCTGCTTCTACTGTTTTCTGCATCATTTGATACTCCCAGTTCTAGATAACTGTGGGGAATTGCAGACCCCTCCCTCCCTCCCTCCCTGCTGTCCCCCTTCCCTGCTCACCCCCTCATTGACTGGCTCTGCTTCCCCCGGAACCATGCAGAGAGCCCAGAACAGCAGACAGGAAACCTGCTTAGCATTGTAGGGAAGTTTCATTCAGGGAGGGCCACAAGAAGAGAGCCCTGTGGGCCCTGCTGAATCCTCATCCTGTGCTAAACTGAAGCCCTGCTGTCTGGGTGGTGTTGATTCCTTTATGTGGCTCTAGCCCAGTGCCTGGCACATGTGGTAAGAACTGGTAATAGTGATGGGAGTTGACATTTCTTGGACTCCTGCTGTGGACAAGGCACAGGCTTGTACTACGCCTCACCTGATCCTCAGTCATCCCATTAGGTGCGGGTGAAGAAGCTGAGCTGAGCTGGGGCGGGGTGTGGGTTGATTTGCCCAGATGAGAGCCAGGTGTCCAGGGGTCAAGCTCTTCCTAGCCTTCCCACTGTCATGGTGCTCCAGCACTTAGCCGTGTGTTTTTGAATGAGCTACTGTTGTGCTTGCGGCTTGCTCAGCAGATGTCTTCCCCCTCCTTGCTTCTGCCCCCTCTGTTAGAATGTGTCCTTTGCTGCCAAGGAAGCAGACCCTGACACAAGTGACTGAGACGCTTTCGTCTTGGCTCTAGCAGGCGGTTTCTGCACTTGTTGTGCTCACTTCCACGAGGGCTCTGGGGCCAGTAAAAACACATCAGGCACTTTTATTTCCCTTGAGTTCTATCCCTAGGTCACATCTCATTTTCCAGTATTCTCGCCTAAACAGAATCACTCGCTCATTTAAACTGAAATCACCGTTTGCTTGTGCCATTCAGAATGGTCTCCAGACACAGCACTTGGTATGCAGATTATAATTCAGAATTGGCCACAGCTAAAGCCTAAGCCCCAGATGAAACCTTGCACTGAGATATCAGCCTGTGGAGCAAGGAAGATTACTTTTGCTCCCAAGGTGGTGCTGTAAACTCCCGAGTGCTTCTGCGCCCGGGCCCGCCCGCCCACAGAATGCTTTAGGTGGATGGCGCTGGGGTCCGTCTGGGAAGATCTGTTCTGATGTTCTCCTCCTCACTCACTCCCTCTTGTTTTTGGACAGAAGAACCATTTTCATTTTATAGTGATCAAACGTCTTATCTAAGTATCTGTCTTGAAGAGAACAGTCGGTTTCAAGTGGAGCATTTTTCTCAAGAGGAACTTAAGAAAAAGGTATTGACTTATTAACTTTCAGTACTTTTTTTTTTTAAATTTGTTGTCTCTTGGGTTCCTGATCACAGAAGTGTGATTCTGAAAGCCCCTTGCTTCCTGTCGTCCAGGGACAGCTCTCAGCCCCTCCACAAAGAGTGAACCTCCTTCCCCGTGGGCCTTCACCTCTGCTGTGTACCCAGTCCAAATCGATGTCCTTCCCATGCTGGGCTGTAATTATTTGTCCCTAGGCAATGAGCATCTCAACCTTATCGATCATGTCTTTTTATTTCTGATGTCCCAGTGCCTGGCACACAATAGCAGGAGCTACTAGATGGTTTTTGAATAAATATGGTTCCAGTTTGATCAATTCTTCTTTTTTTTTTTTTTTAAACAGGGAAGGTTTTTCAATTTGTTGATGGGTGGCATGACGTGGGTGGTTTCAAGGTTCTAAAAATCATGATTAGGTCACGTGAGCACAGAGGAGACTATGCTGTGAAATTATCACACGTGTGGGACTGAGATTCAGTTTCTGTCATGGAATAATTCACATTCTGGCTGAGAGGACAGAAATGTAAACATACTTGCAATATGAAGAGCAGGGGGTGCTTTATTGAGGCAGCTGCTTGAGGTGCAGAGACAGCTGAGGAGAGTTACTTGCTGCTTGCCTGATCAGGGGAAGCTTCCCAATAGAAGTGAGACTGAAAGTGGGTTTTGAAGGATGAAGAGGAGTGTATCCAGGTGGAGGGTTTTCTCAACGGAGAGAAAGCAGAACATGTAAGGCGGAGATATGAGTGATAGCAAGGAGAACCATAGGAATCTGGGTATTTTGGGAGCAGTGGGGCAAGGAGTCTTGAGTCAGCTTCTTTCTGAAGATGAGGAGAGTGGAGCTGGTGGGAGCTGCTGCCAGGCCTGCTGTGCTGTGGTCAGGGCAGCATGTACTGCACACGGGATGTCTTGCTCTTCCCACCACATCCTCCTTGAGGATTGGATCCAACTTTTGTTCATTTTCAAAATACATCGAAGTATAATCTACCATGTGTAGTGACGGTGGGGTCTTCCACTTTATTTGAAGAGCTAATACCACTTCCATTAAGAATAGTTTAAAATAGTCACACAGGGAATTGAAACTTGCAGGGGATGAAGGTGGTGCCTGCTCAGTTGCCCCTGAACCTGACCTGGGGAGACCTGTACCTGCAGGAGGAGCCCTGGACTGGGAACCTGGGGATCTCTGTTCTGGGCCTGGTTCCCTCTGGAGACAGTCCCCTTCCCCACGTGATCTGGCACTTTGGCCGGTTCTTTTCCATGTGGTTCCCTAGACACTCCAGCGCTGGGACCCTGGGAAGTTAGCTTCTTTGGATCTCTGGTTCCTCACTGTGAGATGGAGGTACACACACTATCCTGTCCTCTGCCTCTGAATTGACTAACTTGCAGAAGTATTTTAGTAGCCATGAACATTTCTTCATAGTGGACAGCTATCATTATTACTGATACTGCTAGAGAGGGGTGAAAGGAAGGTCTGCGCTATAAAATAAGGTTCTGGCACAGTTGTGGAATCTATAGCCCTGGGGTGTTTTTCCTCCAGAGGGCTCCAGTGCAGGGCAGAGATAGCATTGGCTTTTCTTGACTGATACAGTCTCAGGGACATGTTAGTGTACCCTGACCACAGTCATGGTGAGTTCTCACAGTAACCCATTAGACAGATGAGGAAACTGAGGCTTAGGTTAGGCAGCTTGCTGAGGATCACTTTGCCTTGAAGTGGTGGCTGCATCTCCCTGCTCTTACCTCTCAGGTCAGCGGCCTTATACAGCTGGTGAAGGAACTCTATACAGACAACCAGCACCTGAAGAAAACCCTTTTTGATCTCTCCTATGAGGGTTTCCAGGGAAATGGCAGACGTGAGTCAACAGAACAAGCAGAGGTAAGAAGAAGCATTCTCATTATCATGTGCTAATTGCATAAATTTAATAACCCAAAAGATTTTTTCAGATTGCCTCTGTTCTGGGGAGCTCTCTAACTGAAATTCTTTTTGCTGTGGGCGGGTTTTGAGGATCTTGTTAGGTCAGCAGGCGTGTCCACAGGTGTCCTGTAGTTCAGGTCCTGTCTCCATGGATGTGTTTGCTATTGGGATGCTTTCGACACCTGTCTAGCTCTGGGACCTGTGCTGCAGATGGCACAGCTGGATGAGCCATGTGCTCTCAGAGGGATCTAGAGTTTCCAGGTCACCCAGATAATTTGTGTAGTGTAGATGCAGCCTTAGTGAATCCATTAATGTTGAAAAACATGTGCATATATATATACCGCCCTAGGAATTCACCCAGGTGACTGGTGGGTCTCAGTGCTGATCTTTGTGCTGTGTTGCCTCTGGTTTCCTCTGCCTCGAACCTGCGCCGCACAGTGGGAGCACCCTGAGTTTGGCTGGCGGGGAGGAGGATGTGGTTTCCTTCCTTCAGCCCCTGGCTTGCCCCACTCTCCCCCGGAGTGTTGCTCCACGCACAGAAGACTGGAACTGCTGCCATCATGGTGCAGAAGGTCCTTTTTGTACTTGGGTCCCTTAGGAGCAAAACCAGAATCTTCTCAGTTGGGGTTGTCTGGAATTCAGCCTGGAGCGTCAGGAAAATGCAGGTCTCCTGTTCATTCTCACGTAATTTCTTGGGAAAGATTTGTCAGCCTTAAGCTGTCTCCTTCCGCCTTCAAAGTGGGGGCTGCTCACAGGTATTTATGCTGCGCTTTGGCCATCTGCTTTCTTTGAGACAGGGAATATTATTGATCTTGGCCTCCAGGGCTCAGATAATTTTGAAAACCAAGAGTAACTGCAATCCATTTAGGGGAAACAAGTCTCCTCGTTCACTTCCTCTGAGGCGGCGTGTTTAATAAGCAGCTCGTTCTTCACCGACTCCATTTGAGTCGTAAATGGTGAGTTTTGTTTGTTCATTTGTCCTTTGAAAAAAATCTGTTAAATGTCCCATTATGTCCTTTGGAGAACAGAGGCTTTTTCCTCTGCCCACTCTAAGATCTTAATACCAGCCGATTCAGATTTGAGTCATTTGTCAGATTGCACTTCAATTTGATGTTCCCTGTGAATAACCCTGTCCTTTATAGCACAGCTCCCATCTCCTCCTGGAAGGGGCTGGGGAGATCTGCATGGGGAAGGTGGTGTGCCCACTATAATCTGGAGCTGAGGGAGCAGAGGGAGCCGGGTGAGGTGGGCATCTGTGTGGGGCTCCTTCCATGAGGATTAAGCCAGAAATGCTTACAAGGTCCACAGTGTTTTCTGAGTAGCAGGACTCGTAGGGTGGGGGCTGGTCACCATCCTGCTCCCTAGCAGCCTGTAAATCAAAAGAGAGAAGGGAAAAGGCAAATATATTTTGTGTCTTTAAATTTCAGAAAACAGAGAAAAGCAATGACCCCTAATCCTGGCACTTTAAGAGAGGCCTAATTAATTCCCATTTTGGAATCGTCCCTTCTGTATTTGTGTTCATGCACACACTTTAGACTCGAATACAGTTTTGTATCTTGTTTTTTCCAATTGCTGTTAAGTCATAGCCCTTCTTGCATCTCGTGAAGGCATTGAAATTTAACTGCCTCACTCTCGTTGGACATGTAGATGGTTTCAAGTGATTCACTGTTTTAAATTACATATTGATTGTCTTTGTACACAAATCTTTGTTGAGGATTTTTTTTCTTGGACTGTATTCCCAGATATGTAATTTCAGGGTCAGAGGAAAGCTATAGCTATATAGGGAGCATAAAAAAAATTGTATTTTTATGCACTCTCCTCCAGCAAGTTTTAACTTGAAGAAGGGGAGAAGTGGTTGGAGACCTGGCAGTTAGTTGAGGGCCCCGTCCTGACACCCTCCCCTGCCTGCACTGGTTCACGGAGAAGCTACCAGACAGGCCAAGAGCAGCCAGCCAGCTCATGGACATTTAAAAATCTCTAGTGAGCTGGCCTCCCTTTTCTTATATTTATTTGCTGATCACTAATTGATGTAATATCAGGAGAATTTGGTGGAGAGTTCTGTACGGGGGCAGTTTCAGCAGGTGTAGCCAGGGAGGTGAGGGTCCAACACCACGACCATGCCGCACGTGGAACGGCCATCTCTGGGGGGCAGGATGGTGTGAGCACAGGTACTGGCACATGGCAAGTGAGCAGAAAGCATGGTCACTCTGGGTACTTGCTTGTGTGGCTGTATCGTCATTCTTAGGTGTGGTTAGAGAACTAAAGCTTTTTGTTTGTTTTTCATGGAGAGAAAACGTGGATAAAGGTCAGAATTTAATTGAGCTCAAGTATTTGTAGGGTGGTTGTGTTGAAGTGGGACAAAAAGGTGGACACCCGAAGAACTTTGAGGAAGCAGGTTTATTGGCTGTAGCCGGCTGGTCCAGGGTGTGGCTTGTGCCTGAAAGAGTCTCTGGACCAAGATTCTAGAAATTCTTTGAACTTTATACCCAGTAGGAGGAGGGGTTTGGAGGTTTATATAAAAGTAATTTTTTTGTTCCATCCTCTGGACCACAAATGTTTTCCCTGCAAACCTGGCATTTGCAAAAAGAGGAAACTACAAACACAATGCCCTTCTGCAGAAGTTTTTGCTGATAAAAGCTTTCTGACAGACTAAGGGGAGCTCACATGCCACAGATATGGAGGGGGTTTCTGCTTAGTTATGGTAACGGCCTTCCGGGTGTGTGGGTGTCTCTGGCCTGCTTCAGTATTGAGCAGAAACAGACCCTGTGTGACTCTGGAGAGCATGGTCGTGATCAGAAGTGGAAGGTGGTTGTTAGATATCCCCTTACCAATAACAGGGTACATTTTGGTGAGTTGAAGTGGATTTAATTTTATTTAAAGGAGGAACTTTTTGAACATTTCACCTTTATAAGTTATTTTGAGTTTTACAATGCTTTATAAAGCCCTGGGAACTGTGCCTGGCATATAGTAGGCACTCACTGAAACACAGCTAATTCTTTTTTATTTTTTCAGTAAGTTGCAGCAGATAGGAATTAGTAACCCTCTTCTGGCTCTGTTTAGAGTTAACACCACAGGAAAGTGCATCTGAAGTTTTGGGCACATGAGGTTCCTGGGGATCTTGTTAAGATGCAGATTCTGGTGCTGTAAGCCTGGCATGGGATCTGGAAGCCTCCATTTTTGACAAGCTTCTGGGTGGTGATGCTCTGATACTTGAGTAGCCAGAGCAGATGTAATTCTGAAAACTTCTTGGTTCTGGCTCCCATTTTCCTAGGGTCTTTATTCCTTTGTCTTTTCAGCAGTGTTTCTTTTTTTTTTTTTTTAATATATATATATATATATATATATATATATATATATATATATATATATACACACTTTAGCTGTAGATGGACACAATATCTTTATTTTATTTTTTATTTTTATGTGGTGCTCAGGTTCAAACCCAGGGCCTCACACATGCCAGGCAAGTGCTCTACCACTGAGCCACAACCCCAGTCCCTTTAGCAGTGTTTTATTGAGCACCAGGTATTGATGTTGAAACCATGAACACAAGTGTGGCCCCTGCCAGCATGACGAGCAGAGGGGTAGTGGGAGCAGCGTGGCCAGAGCCATGATGGGGTGAACGCAGAATCCCAGCTGAGCATGTGGCTGGTGCCTGCAAAGAAGCTCTTCCTGGAGGAGGAAGAGGAGCTCCAAAGCCACCAGGAAAGGAGAGCAGGGGTGCAGGAGCTAGGAGAGCAGAGTTCCAGAGTGGTGTTACTTAAGGAGCGAGTGTGCAGACTCCCTGAGACAAGGAAGAGCAGCGGCAGGGGCTTCCAGTGAGCCACAGGACAGAGTGAGGGACAGCCAGCTTCAGTGTGTGGAGGAATGAGCAGGGAGGGAGTGAGGAGAGCCTGCTGACCCTGGGAGGAGTGGTGGCCCCTTCTCCTGCTGGCAGTGGGGCTGGAGGCACAGCCCCCATAGAGTGACTCTGTTCTTTCTGACGTCTTCTATGTCTTCAAAAATCACTAAGTCACGCAGGGCATTTGGGCCATTTCTTTGTCGCACTTAATTTTCTGATCATTGTGGAAAAATGAGTATTTAATTTTGATCAAGTCAGGTTGAGGTGAGGAGAAGGGGAAGTTAGCCCTTGTCCCGGCATCTTGAGTAGTGGCACGGTGTGGCTCTGGGAATGCAACCTGGCTTCAGAGTTGTTCTGTCTCATCTTGGAATGGAGAATGTTAGGGCACCTTGCCCAGCTGGAGGCAGGGGAACTCTTCTGCTGGCCACAGGTGGCAGGGAGGGCTTCTCCACGCTTTGTCCTTCACCCTGTGTGTGTTTAGGTCTTTGGGGAACTTTCATGGGCAGGCAGTTTCTGGAGGCACCAAAGCCACATTCAGGAGGTAAGCTTTTCAGAAAAGCTTTTGGTGAGCTACAGAGAGGACTTTCTTTCTTTTTCTTTTTCTTTTTTTTTTTTTTTTTAAGAGGAGAGAGGCTATTTCCCAATATTTTATCCTAAAACAACTCAGACTTAAGCTGGGCCTGGTGGCACTTGCCTGTGATTCCAGCAGCTGGGGAGGCTGAGGCAGGAAGATCAGGAGTTCAGAGCCAGCCTCAGCAACTTAGGCATTAAGCAACTCAGGAGACCCTGTCTCTAAACAATACAAAAAAAGGCTGGGGGTGTGGCTCAGGGGGTAAGCAACCCTGGGTTCAATCCCTGGTGCCCCGCCCCCTGCAAAAAAACCCCACTCAGACACAGCAAAATGAAAAGAATATTAACAGTGAGCACCCATAGGCTCACTTCCTATTATGTTAACATTTTCCACCTGCCTGTCATCATCCATTTTATCTCTTTTTAGAGTTAAATTTATTTTAACTGATGCCTAAAAACAAAAACTGTAGATGTTGATGTGTACCGTGTGATGTTTTGGTAAATGTATACATTGTGTAATGTTTGAGTCAGGTTGTACATATCCATTTCCTCGAATGCTTTGTATTTCTTCATGGTGAAAACTTTCACAAGCCTTGCTTCCAGCTTTGTGATGTACATGTCTGGTCATGCTCTTGAGCAGGTGCTCACCAGAGCTTGTGGCTCCTGGAGTACCCATCCTTGAATCTTCTCCCTCCCTCCTCCCTCCGCTCTCCAAGACTCTGGTAACCGCCTTCTTCTCCCAATTTCTATGAAATCAACTTTTTAATATTCTATGTGAATGAGATCATGGAGCACTTGATTCACCACCTGCATGCTATTAATGTTTCCCACCTGTCCATTATCACTCCATTATCTTTTTTGATAAGCTTTTTTTTTTGAAATTGCAGACATCAATATAAACACTTTAGCATGCCTATCTTTAACTCCAGTCTGTTTATAGTTTCTTTTTCTTTTAAGGTCGTATTTGCATACAGTGACATACTGTATGTAAAACCCACTATATTTGCTCTCTTACAAATGTATGTACCTGTGTGACCCAAACCCCTGTAAAGATTCCTTGATTTCCCTTCTTGTCAGCTGCGCCTCTACCCAACCCCAGCTGCTGCTCTGGTTTTGTGCCAGTTTAATTTTGTCTTGCTGTGGATTCATTTTGTCTATACTAGGCCTTCCTATAGATGGAATCACACATCTTTTGTGGCCACTTTTTCGGTCAGCATGTTTTGGAGATTCATCCATATTCTTATGAGTCAACGGTTCTTTTTTTGTTGCAATGTGGTTTTCCATTGTATGACTATATGACACATTTGTTTATTCATTCTGCTTTGAATAGATATTTGGGTAGAAGGTGGTGTGAACATTCATGTACAAGTTTTTGTGCAGACATGCCTTTTTTTCCCTTTTTTTCTCTCAATGAATACCTATGAGTAGAATTCCTGGGTTATAGTTTTATAAGGAATTACCAGTACTTTTTCCAACGTGGGTAAACATTTTTATGTTCTCGCCAGCAAGTTTGATAGTCCCAGTTGGTCTATCACTTGAGAATGGTTTTATAACAAGCGACAAAGCCAGTAGAGAGTGCGTTCCTCACCCATATCTGTGGATTTTTATGCCTTAACAAGCGCCTGGGCTCCGTGGAATGCTTCACAGGGTAACTGATGATTGCGTACTTGGATGTGGGTATGTTGGCTGTGTCCTAACCCTGAGAAGTTTCTTTAAAGTGACATTCTAGAGAGTTTGCTTTGTTTTGTTTTTCTTCTTCCAAAACAAGGTTTTTCTTTTAAAACAGGTTTTTCTTCCAAAAAGGGAAGGTCAGAAGAATCAAAGTTGGCCTGGGAGAGTTATGGGCACAATGGGCTGAGTGCAGGATGCATAAAATGACACTTTGGAGATAGAACCAAAAGTATCTCCTATGTATAGTGTGCCCACAAGGGACCCAGCCCTTGGTGGTTTTAGCACCTTCTGTGCAGAGACAGCAGCTTCATCCACAAGACGAGGGTTTGGTGTGAGTTTGAAAGAGCTTTGACTGAGTCCTTCCTGGACGCGGCTGCCTCTCCTCTTACTGTGGTCTGGTTAATCCCACTGTTCCATAGCTGGGATTTTTGCTCTCCCGGACAGCTGAGGTCTGACTTTCTGGAGAACTTTGTCCTGTCCTTTCTAGAAGATGCTAATGCAGAAGCCTTGGGTTTTGTACTTCTTTAAAGCATTTGAGATTTGTGCATTCTTTGCAAATGTCTATCCTTCATTTCCACAAGCATAAAGTTATCATCCGGCAAGCTTGGTGCTCTTCTCATTAGTGATGAGGACTTTTTGTCAGCAAACTGACAGTATTGCTGGGACTGTCCCTCTCAGATGTGTGACAGTCTAACAGGAGCTTTATGCTCTGTGCTAAATAGGAGACGTGATGCATAAATTGGGTACACCATAAATTTCATTTATTGCATTTTTGCTATTTGATATGTTCAATTCTATCAATAGCCATTTCCAAAATCTTGTTCCTTTTATGTAATCCGAAAGTGGATTTAGCAAAGGCAGAAATGGTGGCAGCGCAACACACAGCATATTCAATTTCCAGCAGTGCAGACAGACCGTGTGAGGGCAGGGGAAAGCCTTTAGTGATTTCTTGGGGAATTTGTCCTTAAATTATGTTGATCCTAGGCAGCTTGTGTGATTGACAGAACTAGCACCTCTAACTTTGGCTAATTTTTATTTCATGGCTTTGGCATTTGCTTCTGCCTCTTTTTTTGTTTTGTTTTTTTTTTTTGTTGTTCTGCATTTTTAAAAACAGACGTCACCAAGCTATTCGTGCATATTCACGCTGCACACTTTTTTGGGTTGCATTTTAAAACCATCCCATGCTCCATGTAGCTTCTAGCTAGCAAGGAGGACGAGGACACAATCAAAACTGGAGAGGATGACAAGAATAATTTCCAGAATGACCAGTGTTTGGAGCAGAGTAATGAGGTAGGAATGTGGCAATTAACTTCTTATGCCATCTGCCCCACCCTGTCTGTGCCCAAGCCAGCTTGGTCGGGAGTGAGTCGGGTGGGTTTTCTGTTCATCCTTCCCATGTTGGGCGCCTACTGTGCTAGTGGGGAGCAGCTCTCTTTTCTGTCTGAAGTCACAGCCTGGATGATAGAGCCCTTTGAGGACCACCAGGACTGTTACATAGTGGCAAATAAAAATGAGGTGGCCATGGAATAGTCGGGGTGGGTGGTGGACCTGGAGAGCTAGCTTGATCCATTCATTTTATGCATTGGATACTGACTTGTGAGGGGAGGTGCTTTATGAAGGACATGGAGTAACTAAGTGATGGAGTTGTGTCTAGATCACCATGAACTCAGATCATTCCACTGCAGTGTAAGGGTCACCAGTGGAGCGGAATGACCCTCTGCAACCTCTTGGAACCCAGTGTGTTAGCATCTGGGCATTGTGAGAATTTGATGTCCATCCACAAAGAACGCTCTTCTGGCCA
Organism: Glaucomys volans; assembly: GCA_020662805.1. Classification (NCBI taxonomy): domain Eukaryota; kingdom Metazoa; phylum Chordata; class Mammalia; order Rodentia; family Sciuridae; genus Glaucomys; species Glaucomys volans. Next base: position 1,214,294 of record JAJEJO010049769.1, read on the forward strand.
CATTGCTCCCCAATATTTGGAGTAGACAGTATCCAAGGTTGGAAGACCCCCAGAAGCTGAGATGTGGAGGTGATAGCAGGCTGCAAGTTTGACCTTTTTGGTCTTTTCAGTGTTCAAGTTCATGGAGTTGTGAATGGGAGAAACTGAATTATAGACAGTTTTGGAGAGCAAAGCAATTATAAATGGGAGCTTTGGTTCAGCCCTTATCTTGAGTCTGCCTGTGGCTCTGTTGTCTCTGTGACCTTGGCTAGCCCTTGCTAGCCTCAGCAGCGAGAATATAACTCTTCCTTTTAGGATTGTTGTGATACTTAAATAGACGTGTAATAAATGCTCAGTAAATGACAATAACTGCTATTTTTATTATTGCATTCTAGACTTTTCCTTCTTTGGATTTTGCTTATTTGATAGACTTAATAACTAAAATGGTGGCAAACAAGACCTATAAATAACAGCTCATTTGTGTGGGTCTTGTCTTCTTAAAAAACCTTAATCATTTTTCCAGTGTGGAGAGATGGGGGTGATGGCTAATGTGTATTTCACTAACAGTAATGAAGTCAAGAGGAATTATTTATAGACAGTAGAAGAAATTTACAGCTTTGACTAGGGGAGGAAGAATGCTAATTGCAGCACCTCGAGGCATGCCCGGAACAGGCTCCAACTGGATGCCTCCTTGGTACCACTCTGCTGGGACCCCCACTGACCAAGAAGGTGGTTCTGTGAATGACATCTCCAGGGGAATTGGGAACTCTCCACCCTCATAATGAAATCCTCAATGCCATGTTCATTAGTATGTGTCTGTAAAGAGTAAGTTTGGTTTCTGATATATAATAAGGGAGTTGCATCTCAAGAAGACTCTAAACATCCAGAGTGTTGTTGAGGACATGGGTTCTGTGCCCCTCTTAAGAAGCATGAGGGGCCATGGGGCAGGAGGACACTCATCCAGTGTGCACGTATAGTGAGAGGACCTTTAACCTGACTGGTCATCTCATCTCATTCTCCAGACCACTTTGGGAGGTAGCATGATGACCCCCAGTTTGTAGATGAGGAAACTGAGCCTGAGGAGTGATGGGAATAGCTCCCTGCCTGTCTGCATCTCCTCTCCTCCCTGGTCCTATTCTCTTGCTCTCTGCTCACTTGCACTCACACGTGCTCTCCGTCTCCATATTTTCTCCTCCACACGCCTCCTTCTCCTCCTCCATATTCCATTATTTAACTAAATACTTGTATTTGCAGATCACTGAGGACTATGCCAAATTGGGCAGCAAAAATGGATATTTAAGACACACAGATTCCAATATTCTAGACTACGAAGGAGCCCACAAGCCTGGCTGTCCTGGAGACCAGAGCCAAGAAGCAGGGGAGCTCTTGGATCTGCTTGCCCCTTTCTTACCTGAGAAGGCCGCATTGTCACTGGAATCCAGGTAAGACATGGCCCAGTCATGGTTGAGGGGAGAAGACATTCCTTTTGCTGAGTGGATTTAGGTGATGGAGTTTTGCAGTGCACTTGAGAGAGCTCCTGAAATGCCTGGGAGGAATCTTGCCAATCATGCAATTAAGTAATTAGACTGGTGGCTGTGAGGGACTTCACAGAACCTCCTGCAAGCCCCTTGTGAGGAGGCGAGAGAGCTTTCCTTGAGCTTTCCCCTCTGAGAGTCTCAGAGAGGGCCACTTAATGTAGGGATAGGAATCAGCCCTATCAAAATCTCCAGTTTGTACAACAGCTTGAAAAATACGTTGTAGTTGTGAGTCTGCTGTTTTATGATGACCTTGAACTAAAATTCTCTTCTCATTGTATCTGCTGGGACTCATTCCCATGTGAGGAGATACTACGGGTAGTTTTCCTTAAAACACAAAGGAGAAGCTGAGTGCATTGGCACATTCCTGTGACCCCAGTGGCTCAACAGGTGGAGGTAGGAGGATCAGAAGTTCAAGGTCATCCTCAGCAACTAGCAAGACCCTGTCTCCTAATAAAGAGATTTTTTTTTTTTTTAAAGACTGGGAACATAGCTCAGTGGTAGAGAACCCCTGGTTTCAATCCCAAGTATCCACCCCTGTCCCCCAAACAAACAAACAAACCAACAGAAAGAGAAACTTTCAATAATTTGCATTTTTAAATTTTCAATTAATTCTTCCTGGGTCATTTTCCCTGGTTCATATTTCTTATTCGCCTGTGACAGCTGCCTGGGCTTTGCAGTCAGACAGCCGTGCCTTTGTTGCTCCGTGCCTTAGTTCTTCTGACTGCCTCTTAAGGTTGCTGTGAGGAGTAAGAAAGAAAACGTTTAAGCGAGATGGCTAGCATGTCGTGCCGTCGATGGAAGTTTCTAGTTCTTTTCTGGTACAGATAGAGACGCGGAGTCAGGGACTGTTGCCCATGACCCTTGGCCAGAGCCAGGCATCCAAGTGTTTCTTCGATCACTGGTGAGCCTCGCCTCGCAGACTTTCCTTCCGCTGAGAAGAGGACAGCAGTGTTCTGGGTCTGTGCTTAACAAGGTGGCCCTCTCCACTCACTGCCATTTAATATTTTCTAGCATGAGCCTCTTGGGGGACACGTCCAATGGCTATTCTTGTTTATTATCACAGGGAGTGAGGTGACCAGAGTTGTTACTTGAGAAATAGAGCATTTTATAAGCATCAGGGTCCCAGGCTTGGCTTCAGAATGAAAAGATACTGTTGTCTCTGAGGACCACACAGGAATGTTCTTGGGTGGTGTGAACTGGGAAGCACGTGGGCTGTGGTGGAGGTGAGGCCAGTGGACGGGAGCTCTTCAGCCTCAGCCAGAGGTCAGGCACGCATTGGGCCCGCACTTGGTGAGCCAGCACTGTGAACAGGCTTGTAGCGCCTGTGCTCAGGACCCTGCTCCTTCCCTGGGACCCTTGGGGCTCTGTCTGTTCCATAGGCTTCCAGGCCCTTGCTGGTCAGTTCTCTGTTAAAGGCTTTCTTTGTGCCAGTGCAAATCTGCTGCCCTGCTCATTGTTTCTGCACGGTGCCCTTCCCTGCCCCATTGACCCTGTGACAATGGAGGAGTCAGGTTCCCAGGCCCTGCTGAAGGCCTGGCCTGCACACACACACACTCTGCCAGGCCCCTCCTGACTGCTGTTTGTGCTGCTGCCAGTGAACTTCTCATAAAGACAAGAGCTGATACCTGGGACTTGACATTCCCCTAGCTAGTTAATGGCAGAGCCATTAAAGCATTTTCTGGGGGGATAATCAGTATTCTTATTGGTAGGGAAAATACCAGTCTCTGTTTAGAAGTTCCTTCCAGCAGGGAGTTGTTTTCTTTGCACTGGAAAAAGCAGCAGTGGGAGTGGGATGGTCCAGCTGCACCGTTCAGAGCCCGTGCCATCTACCCCCCAGTCGGGGGTGATGGTGCTTATGTATCCCATAGACCTGAAGGCACGCTGCAGGCTTCTGCTCCCAGTCCCCACCCTGAGACCCAGGTTCCACTTTTCACCTCATGCATCCCAGCCCTCAAGGCCTCGACTGCCCAGGTACTCCTGTTACACGCATTCATAGGATGGGCCACATTTTGTGTTTATTCTTGTTCATTTCAAGGCGAGTGTTCAGCATGGCACAGTGCGTGGCTGGTTGCAACTTCTCCCTGCTCCCACCCTTCCCTGACCTTGCTGTTTAGGTCATGGAGAGGACAGCAACCATTGAATTCAAACCTTTGCTTGCCTCTGAAGCTGCAAACTGTCTTCCCTGCTGTGGGAGAAGAACAAGGATTCCCCGCTCCTGTGCATGACCAGCCCTCCCCTGGTGGTTACCTCCTGCCCTCTCAGGCCTCTCTCTTTTCAACATCATGCATTGGTTTTCCTCTTATTGAGCCTTTTGCCATAAGCATAAGACATGCCTTGATATCAGACATTTGGGAAAGGTACCCCCTGTGCCCTGATTTTACCTCCATTCTAGTGACGGTACCATTTCATTTCCATGTTTCATTCAAGGCAGGGTATCGGGAGGAGCCGTCTGCATTCACCACATGTGCACGCTTCCTTCATTTGCTTTCTATCCCGTCCTGCTTCACTTGTCAGGGTCAGTGACGATTTCCAAGTGGTGAGATTGGGGCCAGTGTTTGCTTGTCAGCGGGGGCTGGTCATGCTCCCTGGCCTTTTGTTTTCCTTCTGCCCACAGCACCCCCTCAGTCTCCTGTCCTGGAGAATATCGGTGTGTCACAGAACTGCGTTCTCAGCCCTCTTTTCTCACTTTGTCCTCGGCCACAACTGTAGAGTGTGCTTTGTGACGCCCAGATTTATGCCTGCAGCCTGGAACATGCAGGGGCTCTGCTCTTGGCATCTCCACCTGGATGTTTAATAGACACTGCAACATTCATTTGTCAAAAACCCAGTCCATGTTCCAATCTGCTTCTTCCCTGTTCTTTCTCATGTCTGTTAATGGCATTGCTAGCTGCTTAATTGCTGTTGGCAAGAGTGTGGCTTCCTCCATCCCCATATCCATCAGCAAATCCTCCTGAGTCTACTTTTAAGAATGGTTGTATTCCTAATTGGGCCTCTTCACATCTCCACGCCTGCCTTCATCCAAGCTGCTGTCTTCCCCGACCTGGACTCCCAACAGCACAGCCTCCTTCCCTGTCTCTCTGCTTCCACCTCTGCCTTTCCATAGTCCTTCTCCATTGAGCAGCCAAAGTGACCTTTTAAAAACTTAGATCAGATCATGTCTCTTCCATTCTTAAAAGTCTCCAGTGGGTTTCTGTCGCGCTTGGAGTCAGATACCAGATTCTCTTCTGTCTCCATTTCTGTGTCTTCATTACCTGCTCTCATTCACTGGGCCTCAGACACATGGACCTTCATCCAAGCTTGTTCTTACCAATAGGCCTTGTGACAGCTGTTGCCTCTCCCTGGAAGGCACTGTGACCAGGTGTTTAGGCCTGGCCATGTCTTGGCTGGATTTTAGTTTTGTAGAGACCTTCCCTGCCCAGTCCATCCAAAGGGAATACTTCTTTCTCTGCTTCTCCAGATTCATTCCGCCTCCCTTCTTCCCTTCTGTTCATCATACTTATCATCCCTTACATTGTGTTCTTCAGTTATCAGTGTGTGTATATTGGAGTATGTCTGTCCTGTCCTTAATGACATGGAAGCTCTGTTACTCTCTTTCACCATGTGTAACTGCTGCCTCACATGTCAAAGGAAGGATTCCTGATAAACATTTGGATAAACATGCAGACAACTAAAAGTTCAGCATCATAGCAGAAGGTGAGTTTAGAGCCCTGGAGACCGTTGGTGCTCCTTGGGAGTCAGAAAGGTTTGTGTTTTTTTGTTTTTTGTTTTTGTGGTGCAGGTGATTGAACTCAGGGCCTTGCACATGCTAATAAGCAAGTGCTGACCACTGAGCTGTAGTGCCCCCGAGGACCAGTGTGTTTTAAGGCTCTGTGTGTGGCAGGTGCTTCGTGAAGGCCAGCGCCTTGCTTTATGCTTCTTCATGGCACTGGTACTCAGGAAGGCAGAGGAACGTGGGCCTCTGACAGGACCCTTGGACCAAACTATTCCAGAGGTCCTGATTCCAGTGACAGCTTAATGAATCTGCTGTTCAGATTCCCAGCAAAGTAACACTTGAAATGTTTTATCTAATGGCAGCACCGCTTTAGTATATTGTAACAGTCTCTTTGCACCTTTTACTACCCATTTGTAAAGTCTCCTTTTGGGTTTTATTGCCTGTTGTTTGGTGGTGAGTAATGGTCCTCCTTTGGCTAGCTGAATTGCAATTGTCATTATTTCTTATTTGTATTAAAGGAGAAGAAAGGAAAATTCGTTTAACATCTCCTGATGCTTGGAGTACCAGAAATATTTTTAAAGTCTAGGTTTACTACAGTTTAAGATGGTTTGTGTAGTTTAGATACTTCATGTTAGGAAGGAATAATGTGTTATAGTTTTATTTCTGTTTTATTTATATTTTTACCCATTTTAGTGTGCTGTAGCTGTTTTATTTGAATTCATTCAACTCGGCCCTGATCTGGACAATAGTAATCTGGGTATGAGGCGGGTCTTACCCCTGTCCTTAGAGGACCCAGTGAGGAAGATAAATGGGTCCCTATCATTTCTGGTATAGCAAAGTTCAGAGGGAGCCAAGACCAGCAAGCATTAAAGGCATTGGTAGGGCCTGGTTTGTCTCATGAGGTGTCTTGACATAGGCAGGAGGGAGAAACCAAGGAAGAAGAAATGGATGGGCAAGAGCCCCTCCCTGTCCCTTTCTCCCTGCCAGCTGCATGCCTTACCTCGACCTGGTGGTCTGGAACTGGCCTCTCCAGTCCCTTTCTTCATAGTTCTCTGGCTTAATTTCATCCCTGCCTCTTCTCGTAGGGACCTCTTTTCTTCCTTATTTTGTAGATCATTTGCACATTCTTATTTTGAAGTCTTCAGGTTGCTTTGTGATTTCTATCTTCTTGAGTGTGAATTCTCTCTCAGGTCTTCTAGTGATGGCTTTACATGCCAGCTCAGGTGACCTGTGCAGACAGCGCCCATCCTTTCTCTTCCCGTGTGTGGGCTTGAGGTGCCCTGGCGTGGTCTTGTATGGTCTTATGAAGGGTCCTGGGCACTTGCCTGGTGCTCACTCTGCCCTGAAATTTGTGTTTCTGGCTCCTCTGCTTTCTGCGCCCATTCCAGTCCCCTTCTTGCACTGTGTTTCCTCAGTTTGATTTTGAGCCCTGAATTGCACCTTAAAATAATCTTTTGTTACATATTTTTGCTGTCAGTTCTGCAATTACACCGGAGTAGAAAGAGCTCCTATGTGCTCCCTCCACTGTCTTCTTTACCCAACACCCAGTCGCCTGTCCAAAGCGCGTGTGAGCAGGCTACCACATTGCAGGCCTTTCAGAGGCCCTCCTTTGCTTAATGTGGCATGTGACTCTTTGCTTCTCCCCTGCTGGCTTTCCAGCCTCACCTCCTCGTTCTCCACACTGTGGCTTGCCTGTTCATCTTTCCCGTGCCTCAGCTGCTCCAGCGCCCTCCCTGGAGGACCTCTCCTGGACTGTAGAAGCCCCCTCTGACATTGCCCCTGCACCCTGAGAGAACTCTGCAGTGCCTTTCCCTTGCTACCTCATGGAGGAGTGGTTTGTTTACATACCTGCCTCTAAACCCAGTCTAAGTCCCTACTGGCAGTTTTGTATCCCTAATGCCCGTTGTAGTGACTGGTACATGAAACACTCAAGAAAGAGGCTTCTTGAATCCCTGCATGCCAGCACCACCCCAGGTATTCTCCAGGCTCACTTCATTTTGGTTCTCTGGAAAGCAGAGCCTGAGAGGTGGACTTGGGTACGACTGATGTGTTTGGAATATGGCACCATGGAGCAGGAATCTGAGAGCTCGGGGAGAATAAGGCAGGAATGAAAGCTAAGCCAGGAAAGGTGCAGTGTTGACCCAGTGACTGCTGGGCAGCCGGGCCCATCCTGCTGGGTATCCTCTGAGGGACAGCATGCCCTGGGTTGTGCCTTTGAAGGATGGAGCCTGGGACATTGACCTGTAGCTCTCTGCCCCACGGGTTGAGGGTTTTCCAAAGGTGACAGCCGTCCCACACTTCCACACTGCCTTGCTGCCTGGCTCAGAGGTTTTGCAAAGAGCCCTGGAGGGCGCCTGAGGTGGGACTGCCTGTGTCCACATGAGCTGCTGACACGGCTGCCACTGAATCAGACGTGGGCCAAGGACACTGGCAAGGGGTGGGAAAAGCATCTGCCACCCAGACACTACATTGCTTTGTCCTCATAACTGTCCAGAGGAGAGACTCAGTCTTCCTTTCAAAGAATCATGAAGTTTGAATTTGAAGCCATTATATTTTATTTTTTGTGACTCTGGGAATTGAACCTGGGGCCTCACCCATGCTAAGCAAATGTTCTACTACTGAGCTATGCCACCAAACCCCAGAGTCATTTTCACCTGCTTTTGAAGCTGGGTGCTTTCTACCTATACCCGTACCTGTATGCTTGTTGTGATGCATCCCTTCATTAACACCTGTTCCTTGAATACTATGTGCACCAAGATGGATCGGGTCACCCATGGACCAGTCAGCTTGGTGAGACTCATCCAAAGCCACATTCACCTCTGGGTGTAGGAATGGAGACTAGGGTTCTGGGGTGGGGTGCCCTGTAATTGTCGTGGCACTTATGATCCCACTTGCTCCTTCCTGGGCCCAGCTTGCATTTGTATATCCACGTGGTCTGCTCACTTGCGGTGTGCCTCATGTCTTATCCATTAGTTAGATGTGGTAGTGTCTGCCTCATTTGGTTGTTTTAAGGTTATGCAGGATAAAATGCTTGGCGTAGTGCCTGGCATATTTGAGGACTCACTGTGTTTGATGTAGGAAGAATCTGGGCAGAAGTTAGTAGGGAAAACTTGGGAAGCTGGGTAGGGGCCAAGGCTGTAGCAGGAAGCTTATTTCTCCCACTTCCTTTCCTTTGGAGAAACAGGCCAGACCTTCTGAAAATGCTTGGTGACCTGCTTCTGGAACGAATATGCTTGGCAGAGCAGGGAGTTTCTGGGAAACTTCTTGATGGTAAAACTGAGAAGACTCTTCAGCAAACGGCCATTCAGCGAAAAGGTGAACTTGGACATTTCATCCAAGCCAACTCATTCTCCAAGCCACATGACGAACAGAAGTTGACTTGGGATCAGCTGTCAAAGATGGGCGAAGTGGCCAAGGTGGAGCTCAAGGATGCCTCAGTGCAGACTGTGGCCAAGGAGGGCGACCTGCTTAGGTTTAGTCACGGAGGAGAGAAGACAGCAGGCACCATGTTCAGCACTGAGCCTCAGCCAGAGACCTGGTGCAGGATGCCAGGGCAGCAGGCCACTTCCCTCTCCTGCCTCCGTGCGACCCACAAAGTAAGTTTGTGCAAACAAAAAACTTCAAAACTTACTTTCATTGCCTACCATATTTTCCTGTTTATGTGAAGAGAAGGTCTGGGGTCTCCCTTCCTGGGATGCTCCTGGCCCACACCTGGAGGCCTGTGTCCTTCCTGGCATTTCCTCCCTCCGTCTCTCCCAGTAACCCCAACCCATCTGTCCTGCACCCCAGCACTAGCTCATTTATCTATATATCATGGCATTTTTGTGTTTTCCTCAGAAAAATCCCTCATGGAATCACAGGCATGCATCTGTCCCTGGCTTTCTCTTCCACAGTTTCACATGTTTTCTTAGAATGGCTGCATGAGAGTCCATTGTGAGGATACTTCCCCCAGTGGACATTTCCTTTTATAGGGTGCAGTGAAGTTGTAATACTCCAACTTAGAGTATGGATGAGAACCTGGGTTTTATTTTGAGGACTTTGTAGGAAAGGTGGTGTTCTGAGAGCTTTGTCTTTTGAAACCAGATCCTGAGTGCCCAGCCTTGGCCAGTGGTGAAGGGGCTGAGCTGAGGCTTGCACAGTGACTGACTGCACAGCCACACCCTTTCTCTGGTCAAGCTACCTGGCAGCAATGGTGGCCTGAAATGGTGTGGGGTCTGGTTTGGTGAGTGAATGTTGTCTTGTTGGTTTCCCATCCATCTAGGGACTCTCTCTGAGCTTCTCTGCAGATGTGGTCAGATATAGGCCAGATTGTTAAAAACCAGACTTTGTTGGCAGTGTGTGATTGGACCTTTACCGTGGCCCTTGTGGGAGAAGGTTGGGGCTGAGAATCCCTGTCGCAGGGAGATATGTTCTGGTAGAGAGGGAGGTAGGCTGTATTTCTATTAGAGCTCCAGTGAGGACTGCTGGGTTCTTGTTTCTGACGAATATTTTGTAGCAGAGAAATTCACTGTACGCAGTGCTCATAGCATCAGAATGGAGAATTAAGTTTATTTTCTGACCACTAAATTACTGCTTTTGTGCATACCAAAGAGAGTTAGATATATCATTAGCAAAATTGCTTTTGATTGTTTTAAATTATGCACCAAAACTGTAATTTCTAGAAAAGGGTTTTCTAAAGATATCAGTAGAGACCCAAAAAAAAAAAAAAAAAAAAACCCCAATACACCAGTCCCATTATATTAATGGTACTCAAAATGCAAATTTGTGCCATTAGGTAGGACAGAGATGCACTCACCTGCCCGAGCTCCTTTGGGCTGTGCCTGCATATTAGAAAAATGAGGTGGGTTTTTTTGTTTGTTTGTTTGTTTTGTTTTTCATTTGCTTTCTATTGTGTGGGAGGTGCCATCCTGTGTTCAGGAAAATTGGATAATTAAATAGACTTAATTTCCCCAAATATATTAAATATTTTTTTTTTTTAGTTTGAAATTATACTTCTTGCTTTTATTTTCAAAAGGAGGGACAGTGTTTTTGTCATCTGCTGTATGTACCAGGGATTGTGCTAGATTCTCTCTGTTTGATCTTGTTTTATCTACTCAACAAGGGTGTGAGTTTGGTATTACATGCATTTCACTTATGAAGAAATGTAGGCACTGAAAAGTCCAAAAACTGTCCAGAGTGACTCAGCTGGCAGGTGGGGTCAGAGGATGTGAGCTGGAGTGGTCGTAGAGGCAGCCCAGACCCATATTACACACCTGCCTTCCTGCCACCCTTGGCATACTCCAGGGTATGCCAAGAAACTCTGGGGACTTTCTTTGTGACTTTGGTGGTCACGGAATTGATAATCCCATGGCTCAGGCCAAACTCCGTTTTCCTGTTCAGAGGAGCATCACAGCGTCCGAGGCTGAGGGAGACCTGGTCGGGTGTCCTCCTGGTTGTTAGTTAGGGGCGAGCAGGTGTGCTTTACAGACATGCCTCCCTTTGTTTGAATTGGGCTTGACCTTACTTGGTTGAGTTCTTGGGTGGGAAGTCATCTGACTTCTCTCAGTGGCTGGAATGGGACAGTGCGACCTAGACCCTGGGGCTGGTATGGTGGCACAGTGAGGCAAGGTGTGGCGTGTGCTCAGGGCTGCACCTTATATGTGGTAGGAGCCCACAGCACCTGGGCTCCTGTCCCCTTTCCATTCCCAAGTAAGAGGTTCCAGTGTGTTGTGGCTACTGAGGTGAGAGTGGGATAAGGTAGCATTCTGTGTGGTGTTCCTTTAGGCCTGGCATTAGGTTGACTAATGCCCTCTTCCAGTCTGAAGGTGGCTCTGGCATTTGTGCCCTTGCAGATATCTTTTCTGCTGCCACATGACACACAGATTTAGATCCAAGAATAAAGATTGGTGGAGACCCAGGACAAGCAAATGACTGGAATTTTCTAACCCCCCGAGTGGTCCCGTCACCTCCTCTCTCCTCTTTCCTGGAATGCCCGGTGGAAAGCATCTCACTTTTCCTGAACCCTGGAGGCTGTGGAGCTGATTTGAGTCTGACCCTTGCAACTTCTTGTGGTTTGACATTGGACTAGTTGTTTGACATCTCAGCTGTTCATCTGGAAAATAGGCAGAATGCCTTCTATTTCATGAGCTCTGAGAATGCAGCATTTGCTGGAGAGACATGGGAGACTGCTTGAGAGCACTTTATACCCCAGAATGTGCAAGAGGGGCCCTGACTTCTCCTTCTTCCTGGAGGGGCTTTGGTGATCTCTTCATACCTCAGGTGCCAGGTATTTCCTGTTCTAATCTTGGGTACCGTCTTTTGCACTAATTAAAAAAATTTAACAACTTTATTATATAATTCACATATCATAAATTTACATATCATCCATTTAAAGTGTACATTTCAGTGTTTTTTTTTTTTTAACAAGCGCAGTGTATTGATTAAATGAGGGTATCAATGATTTTTAAGTATATTCAGAGTTGTACAGCCATTACCAATCAATGCTCGGTTTTTGTCAACCTAAAAAGAAACCCTGTAGTCATTACCAGCCTGCCCAATCCTGCCCACCCCAGTCCTGGGCAACCACTGACTGGTCTGAACATTTCCTATGGATGGGATCATACACTATGTGGTCTTTGGAAACTGGCTTCTTCCACTTAGCGTAATGTTTTCAGGGTCATTCATGCTGTAGCATGGATCAGTACTTGACTTATTTTTATTGCCAGATAGTATTCTAATGTATGGATATGCCACATTTTATTTATCTATTCATCAGTGGATGTAATTTGAGCTGTTTCTGCTTACTGGATATTTGGAATGATGTTGCTCTTCAGGTATAGATTCTTGTGTCACATGTTCTCATTTCTCCTGGGTGTCTTCCTAGTGGTCGAATTGATGGGTCACATGGCAACTCCTTGTTTACTTCTTGAGGACATGCTGGGCCTTTTCCTGAGCAGCCGCACCCATGTTATATTCCTCCCGGCAGCGGTAGCGTGGGAGGGTTCCAGTTTCTGCAGGTTCTCACCAACACTTGTTATCTTTTTGATTATAGCCATCCTAATGGATATGAAGTGATGGTATTTTATTGTGATTTCATTTATGTTTCTCTGATGACTTATGATGTTGAGAATCTTTTCATAGGCTTATTTTTCATATGACATTTTTGGAAAAATGTCTGTTGAGTCTTTTGCCCATCTTTTAATTGGAACATTTGTTTTTTATTACTGATTTGTGATAGTTCTTCATATATTTAGATTCAAGTCCCTCTCCTCGGCTCTGGGAATGTTTAAAATTCCTCACTTGAAGATACTTCATTGAGCCTCTGCAGTTACCATTTGTATGTACAGTGTACAGACAGTTTTGAGAGCCTACTGTGTACTAGTTCTTGTGCTGGAAGCTGTGGATAGAGTATGACCAACATACGTGCAGCCTGGAGCTCATAGGCTGGTGCAGAAGACAGTATCATACTGTCGTGCAGTATCATACATATTATACCACACAGTCGTAATGAGACTATTCGTATCCTCTGAGAATTGTAGGGGATGGTGAGTGTGATACAGGGAGGCTTGGCTTGGTCTTGGAAATCAAGGTCTGTTCTTCCGAGGAAGGCATGTTGAACTGAGTGCTCATGAATGCTTTAGGGGAAGGCTGGAAGGGGACGGGCAAGAGTGGGCATTCTAGGCAAAGGAGGCATTTTGGGCCAAGGCCCTGGGATGCAAGGGAACGGGCATTTTTAACAACTGACAGAGGTCAGTGTGACTGGAAAGTGGGGTAAAGTAGCAGAGGGGCAATGATGCAGACTGTGGTGTGGACTTGGACCTTTGTCATAAGAGAACCAAGAAACAATTACAGTAGTTTAAAGCACAAGAGAAGAGTTGCAGGCTTGCCTTTTTGCTGCAGCATGAAGAGTGGATAGAGAGAGCAAAGGTGAATGCGTGAGACCACTCAGGAGACCCACGTTGTGGCCAAGGAAGAGCTTGTGGTGGAAGTGGAGGCTGAGACGAGTTGAAAGAATTGAGAGAAAAGGAGTTGCTGGAATTTTCTGAACTCTGTGTGACAAAAGTGTGTGATGAGAATAAAGGAATGCTTCAAAATGATGCCAGGTTTCTGGATTGTGAAGTCAGTGGACGGTCATGTGATTTACCAAGGTAGTAGGACAGTGGCGTAGACTTGTGGGACACAGTGTGGTGGAAGTGGAGAGCTGAATTTTCAGGTGACCCTGGAGTGCCTGTGAGCCATCGCAAGCAAAGATGCTGGGGATAGGCAGTTTGGGAGCTCTGGGCTGAGAAATCCACTGGGTTGGAGACCCAGTATCCCCTGATGTAAGGGGTGGTTCTGGTGACCTAGCAGTGAGGGAGGGCAGATTGACTTACACTAGGAGTGGGTGAGGAAGGGGAATAGAGTAAAAAGTGTTTTCCAGAAGCTTGTGTTGGAGAAAGACCTGCCACATGTGGAGCATCTGGATCGTCCAGAGACAGTGGGCCAGGGCTGAGAGAATATCAAGGGGAAGCTTGGCCCTGACAACCATGGAGGGGGCTGGAACATAGATACTATTCAGGAACCAGAAGTCTGGGCAGCCAGTTGGAAACTGCTTTGTAGGGTCAACATAAGGATGTCAACCATGCAACCAGAGGAAGTATATTTGATGCGTGTTCATTGCTGTGTGTGTTTTCAGGATGCTAAGAAGTCCCGCTTGCCCATCCTCATAAAGCCATCCCGGTCGTTTGGAAGTATATATCATCTCCCCACCACCCAGAGGATGGTGGCTCAGCTACAGGGCCAGGTCCTAGAGCTGCAGGGGGAGCTGAAGGCCTTTAAAACTCAAAATAAGCAACTGCACCAAAAGTTGATCCTGGCTGAGGCAATGATGGAGAGCAGGCCAGCACCCGACCCAACGCTGCTGAACGGTAAGCACCAGGAGAAGTGCCTTCCTCATGAACTAGACGGCCTGGGAGAACTGCCTGAAGTGACCTCCTTTACTGTTCAGGATTGCAAAAAGTTTAAGTATGAATTTCATGAATTGCAGTGACCAATTTATCTCTTGACAAATGTATAGGGGAGGAAGACAATATGGAAAATGAATCTATTGCTTTCTTTCTCTCCTGGAATCTGGGTAAACAGGATTTGTGGTGCTCTTGGTCCTTGAGGGTTTCTGCTGCCTTCACTTGGAATTGTATACAGTGCCTAGTTGTGTTGTATCTTGAATCTGGTCCTGTTGGCAGATGGCGTTGGAAGGAGGAAAGTGAGTGTCCTTTTTGAAGGGTTCTCTGGAGTGTCTGGGTCATCTTGGAGCAGATTTTTGAACCCTCCTGACCTCGGGTCTTCCTTTAGAAGAGACCTACCTGCTCACCCACTTTGAATCTGCTGCTTCTGGTCTCCTGGGTGCCATGAAAAAAAAAAATAAAATAAAAAAACCAGAGTCCCTGAATTAAAAATGTTCATAATGGTTAGCATCCAGAGACTTATAGGAAGCACCTCAGGTGCCCTCTGAGAATCTGAAGAATGTTGGGAGCCCTCTTGCAGAATAGTCAGGTCAGCATATCATGGTTGGAGGGTTTCAGAATCCTTAGTGAGGTAGGGAGCCAAGAGAGGATGACATCTCAGAAACTGGGTAAAGAAAAGTTAGCTGTGTCAGAAATGCTAGTAAGATGCCTAAGACAAGGATGGAGGGTGGGCCTTAAAGAGTTGTTTCCATGGAATGTGTGGGGCTTAATTGGCCTGGATTGCCATGTAGAATGAAGGAGAAATGTTGTAGAGAGCAAGAGCAGACACCTCTGGGGGACTGCACTGTCAAGAGACATAAAGAAATAGGGCAGCCAGCAGCCAAATTATCAGCAAATCTCCAGGGATCTGGTGAATCGGGATGACCATGGGTGACAGCAGTAAGGTAGGATTAGCAGCATGGTTTGGCAGCATGAGCTTCAGAGTTGGAGTTTTGGGCAAAGAGAGAGAATGATCTGGAAGTGGCAGTAAAGAGTGAAGGTACTTATGCACTTCCAAATCCATGATACAAAGATGTGAGATTGATCACTGCTGGGAAGGCTGCAGGAGAAGCAGTGTCCTCAGGGACAGACAGCCCGGGCCACTTAGCATGAGGGGGTGAGATGAATGTTCAGAGAGAAGACTGATGGTCTTTGCCAAGAAGGGTGTGAGTACTGGGGGAAGATGTGTCTGATCAGGGGATTTTCAGAGAGGAGTTGGAGATGATTCTGGAGGCTTGGATTTCCTGTGGTGCTAATAAAATGAGCACCTGCTGTTTGCTGAGCCACACCATGCATAATAAGCCCACCAGCCAACTGAATCCTCCCAAGAGTCCTGGGAGGCAGGTACCGTCCTTGTCTCCATCTTAAGTGGAGGCAGCAGTTTCAGAGAGAAGGGCCTTGTCTACAGTCACACAGTTCCTAGCTTTCAGAACTGGATGCCAGACAACTTGCCTGAGGTCAGAGTCTGTATTCTTTCCTGTTTCTTGAAGCCTAGCTTATGATACTTCTGTGAATTTTATAATCTGAAGCCAGAGGTGGCCTATGTTAGGTTCTCTCTTGGGTTTACCAGAGCTGAGGTTTCAAGGTAGGTTGGCTTGGGCAGAATTGTTCTTCCCGCCTTCCTTTCCTTTCCATTCTTTCACCATCTAGGCAGCTATTTATGCATGCATTGCATAGTTCTTGAGCACCTGCCGTGTCCCCAGCCCCTTGCACTAGTAGTAGCCGTGACTTGGATGCAGCTCTGCCTTCTGGGAGTCCCCAGTCTAGTTGGGGTCGGGGGCAGCTGCAGATAATCCTGTGCCAGGCTGTGGGGGCTATGTAGAGGAAGGATTTTTTCCTTCTTACTGAGATATTAGGGGGTCTCAGCCAGGTGCTGTTCCATTCATTTTCCCAGAAGATCCTGGGGCCTCTCTCTGTTGGGAGAAGTGGGCACGAGTTGATGGAATTCATTTTCTCACTCATAGTTTTTTGAGAGCCTGGACTTAAACCATTTCAGACAAGCTGCAGTATATTTATGCTTTTTATGTCCTGTTATGGCAGCTCAATAGATTAATTTTATCTTATAAATTGCATTTTGCCTCCCCAGTGTTTTTATTTTCCCTGTTGTATCTTTGTGTTCTTCTCAGTTGCTTGGCCAAGTTTCAAGTCTATGGTTTCATTTTTCCTTCTCTCTGCCAGTGCCTGCAACTCAGCCCCTTGTGGGGGCAGCCTACCAGCAGAACCCCGAAGAGCAGCTGGGAACTGCAACCATGCCCTCTGCCCAGAAAGACAAGGAGGTGGACACCAGCCAGCAAACAAGCTGCAGGACTGGTCAGAACTCAGCCCTGGGTGCATTAAGCAGCTACTGGGTGCCAGGCTAGGCCCACGACGCCCCTCTCAGTGCATTAGCATCACTCCGTCTAATGCAGGGGAAGCTGACTCAGTCACCTAGCTGCCAGGGAGGTGGAAGAGCTGATGGTCCATTCGACAGGCCCTGTGCCAGGCAGTGGGTGGGTTTGGTGGTTGAGCCTTAGCAGACCTGCTGCTTGTCCTCAAGGTGCCTCACATACCGAGGCATGGGTCATCACAGCAGCCTGAGTGTTTCCATGTGGTGCTGGTTGTTTTGAGGTATGTGCAGAGTTGGTCAGCAGGGAACTTGTAGAGATGTGAGGCCATTGACAAGTTGTGTGCCCTTTATAAAAGATTACAAGGTATTACAAGTATACTGATAAATACAAAGGATCATACAGCAAATATCCACATTCCCATTCAACCAGAATAAGCGAATCCTTACTTTTTTTCTTTTTAACTTATATCTTTTTCTCCCCTTCATTAAAAAAACAAATAGTATTATTCTGGCTCTCCTTCATTCTGTGAGAAGTAAGGACCATGAGGAATAGTGAATCTGTCATAGAATGACGTGAGAACACCAGTCTCTGGAGACAGACTGTGCTGTGGCCCTGGTCCTGTTGGCTGGAAGTCAGTGCAGTGCATGAACGGTCACATGCTCCTGGGTGTCCTGGGCTTTGAGGAGAAAACTGCTGTATCCGGCAGTATTACTGCTACTTAGTTCCGAGGAAAGTTCTAGAACTACAATAATTTTATTAGGCATGTAACTGTTTCTGGGGACACCTTTGGCATTCTTGTTCACAGTTAGTGGTTAATGGAAGCTTCCTGACACTTTCCCTTTTCCTTTCAATGTGGCCTTCCTGTGTTTTTCTGAATGTGCACCTAGGCCTTCGCACTGCTGTTGTCTCTGCCTGAACCTGCCTCCATGACCACTGGCTAGCTGAAGCTCCACCCTGTAGATCCACCACTAAACTTCTGTTTTCACAGGAGTGCTTCCTGCGTCCCCCAGGATTTGAGCACTGCTATTAGCCCTCATGTCCTCTCCCACCACCAACTGGTGTTGAATTGACTTGCTCAGTGACTGCCCTCAGGACTGGGGCTGTGTGGGACACTTTGCCTGCTGGGTCTTCTTCAGGAACCCCGTTGTAAATACTTGGGGTGTGAGTGATGGATTGTATGGGCGTGCTGGCCTTCCCACTGGGGTACAGAGCCATCTCTGTGCTCATGCACCCCAGTGCAGGAGACCCCGACTGGGAGCTCTGTGTAGGAGGCAGCATTTGGAATGTCATGGCAGGCAGTCAGGCTTTGATGGAGGTCCCTTCCACTTACTCATTGTGAACCTTGGGCCGATTCTTAAGCTCCCTCAGCCTGGACTTCCTCTTCTGTAAAATGGGGACACTAGTGATGCCTCACAGGGTTGTGGTAAGTAGACAGCCTAGGTGAGGTGCTTGGTGCATAGGCCAGGTCCTGGCATACAGCTGTGTGTCCCGAGGCCTTGGCCAACCTGCAGGTCCACACGTACGCCACAGCCTGAGCACTCCCCTGTGCCCATGCCTTCTGTGAGGCGATATGTAACTGAGCAAGGGAAGAAGCTCCTTTGGCCTTTTATTGAGGGTTGCTAAGCAGAGGACAGCAAAGCCTCGTTGTCATGCTGGTGCTGGTTGTGAGACTTACTGTATACTGGCTGTACTGGCCTTGAGGTCAGGAAATTAAATAGTTGCCTCTGCCAAATCACAAATCGCTACAAATTATGGACTTTTGGGGGTCTTTCTGAAGTCAGAAGTATGGAGTGTGAAGTGTCTGAAAGTTACGTTTGTTGCATTGTTAGGAACAAAGTTTCAAGTGGAGGTCTCAGTGTGAGTAGAGAGGGTACCCCTCAGACGTTCTTGGGATATAGACAGACATCAGAGCTGACCACAGTTATCATAAAGGACGTTCATATGGAACCTGAATTTGTCTTTGCCTCATGACTGCTTATTGAACGCCATTGGAACTAACCTTTAGTTCTGTGAGCAAATATTACTTCTTGTCATGAACCAAATTCCACTATTATGAGGTTGTTGTAGCACAGTGTACATCCTTATTTCAGGGGGTGATGCACTGGGACAGAGCCTGTTAGAGGTCTGTCCCTCGTGCTCCCAGGAGTACTCTTACACTCTTCAGCCAGAAGTATTTACTGAACACCTTCTCCATCTCAGGTCCTGTGCCACACAGTGGAGGAGCAGATGAATGACGTGGTCTTCACCCTCTAGGACCTCATAGACTAGTGTTCCTAATAACTTTCATACGGCAAAAGTGGCTGTGTAGGGTATGTTTCCTTTAGGTCATGTGGTAACTTGTCCAAAATGAGAAGGACAAGTGCTAGAAAACAGATCTGTTGGGTTTCAGAGCTGGGTTTTTCCTGCTGTCTCCACCTGACTCGAGTGTTCAATTTCTTGACCTTCCCTGGGTGGCAGGCAGTACGGTGTCGTGACTAAGGACAGAGGCTGTGAGTGAGGCCTGAGCTTAAACCTCACACAACCACATTAGGCATCTCTTTCCTCATTTTCCATTATAGGGTAAACTGAGGCTCTGGGATTGTAATTTCCTGTCAGGCTGTGCAGCCAGCAGGTGGCAAGTCTCTGTGTGATTCTACTGCTCTTTGGCTCCATAGCTCTTCGTTCTCTGTTCTACATTCCACCTCTCAAACCACTTGAGCTGTATCTCTGGGTAGTTGAGCTAGCTGTTAGGTCATGGCTCTTGACGGGGTGTGAGTCAGTGGAACAGCTCACTAAGGGGGAGGTCAGGGTATTCCCAGAAACTCACCAATGTGGAAAGGAGAAAGGAGTACTCTCCTTTTATGGATGTGTAGAAGTACTACTTTAAATGCTGAGTCTCTCAGTATTTCTCAGTTAGTGACTTTTGGCTTGTGCTGGGTCCTGTATTGGGCACTGAGAATGTGAGGATGAAAGGACCCAGTCCCACTGTAAAGGAGCTTGCAGACTGGTGAGCACGGGAGCATCTACGTCACTAATGGCTGTGGAAATGAATACGTAAGCCACTGTAATGCCTGCATTGGCACCCAGCTCGCACTGCTTGCGTCTTGGTAATAAGTGTAAGATGCCATGGAAGCACAGAGGGGCGTGGCTTTTGCACAGTTGGGAGGTGGGGCTTGTTGGAGAGGAAAAGGAGAGCTGGCATTGAAGGACTAGTAGGGTTCGCTGAGTAGGAGTGGAATGGAGGACTGAGGGTAGGCCTCTCCAGGCAGGGGTGCAGTACCTGTGAAAGTGTTGGAGGCATGAGTCCACACACTGTGTTGGGATCATGGTCTGTTTGTATCTGCTCTGGGGGGATGTTCCTGGAAAGGTTGCCTAGAACCAGATCATGGAAGGTCTCAGGTAGGGAGTGGGCATACTGAGGAGTTTTAGGTATATAGCTGGCTTTTATGGTTAAATTCACTCTTTGAACATTTGTTTTGAGAAAGAGGTTGGATTAAGAGGTGAAAGAGTATGTTAGTTTTCTTTTGCTGTGACAGAATACCTGAGATCAACTTAGAAGAAGAAGTTTATTTTAGCTTCAGGTTTCAGAGGTTTCAGTGTGTGGTTGCTTGGCCCCATTGCTTTGGGTCTCTGGTGAGGCAGAAGGCCATGGCAGGGGGCAGCGGCGGAGCCAAGCTGCTCAGCTCATGGCATCCAGGAAGCACAGGGTGGGGAGGAGCCAGTGATCCCCTTCAAAGGCAGCCCCCAACGACAGGACATCCTTCCCTTAGGCTCCATCTCCTAAATGCTCAACCTCCTCCCAACAGAGCCACAGGCATGCGACCAAGACTTTAGTATATGGGCCTCTGGGGAATATTTAACATCCCAACCAAATAGCAGGAAGTACCAGGGACAGTGGGCTTGTCAGGAGGCTGTTGCTTGGTCTTCACTCTGCTATGGCAGTAACAAGGGTGGCGGGGGGCAGGGGCAGCGGTAGATTGCAGCAGAGGAGATGCTGACTGACATATTTGATTTTCAGATCCTGAAATTTGTCTGCCTGATGACCTTGGCATGTTACCAACATGCAGGGAGAATCCTGAAGATTCAGTAGCTACTTACTTGAGTTCCAAGAGTCAACTTTCTCTTAAAGTTAATGTGACCGAGACCGAACAGTCTGAGAATATCAGTTCCTCAAATGATATGGAAAACTTAAAAGAGAAAATCTGTGACTTGGAAGCTGAGCTGGAGGGCTACCGGAATTTAATATTGCAGCTTCAAAAGCACTCCGGGTGCAGCGAGGCCATTATTACAGTTTTGTGTGGGACAGAAGGGGCCCCAGATGGCTTGAACAAGCCCAAGGGCAATGCTGATGAAGAAGAAATGACCTTTTCTAGTTTGCACCAAGTACGATATGTGAAGCACATGAAAATCCTCTGTCCTCTGGCCCCAGAGATGATTGATGGTAGGATGCTAGAGAGTCTCAAGCAGCAGCTGCTGGACCAGGGGGATGAGTTGCAGAAGGAGCAGAATTTGAACTTGGAACTGTTCGGTGAAATCCATAACCTGCAGAATAAGTTCAGAGATCTCTCACCCTCCAGGTATACTCCACCTCCATCTTCTCCCCATTTAAGCCTGCAATCCACCCATGTTGCCACTGGGTGGGAGACCATGAGCTGCGGGGAGCCGTGCTGTGTGACAGTGGTGGACGTGGTAGGGAAGGCTTCACAGTGGGGCTCAGGCAGCCAGGCCCTGTGGAGAAGTGAAGTGTGAGGCCACAAAGCTTGGTGCCCACGCATGCCAACATCATTTTTGAGTCATGCATCCTCTGAAGTTGGCAGGGCAAATTTTGCCCTCCTTGGGTTGGGGCCTGGGGAGATTTCCTACCAGTCACTTGGTGAATTATAGCACTGTGGCTGACCTGCAGTGTTTTTTCTTGGACTCTATTATTGGCTTTTGCTGGGCCATGGAGCTAAAACTGATGTCCTAGGCAGGGTGGGAGGAATATAAATGTTTTCCATATCTTTACCCTTTAAGGTCATCTGAGAGAAATAAGCCTGTGTTGAAAAAGAAGAATTCTTGGGTCATGAAGATAATGCTTTATGAGTATAAATAGATAGAGTTTTGCTTCATGAGATATGGCAAAAATGGGATCATTTGTAAAGTTGACCTTCATTTGTCACTAATTTGAGACGAACACATTGTTCTAAATTCTCGGGAGCCAGAGGGGTTTTTCAAGACTTCCCAAGCAGCGAGCTTGAAGGAGGCTTGTAGTTTTTTGACTGACTATTCCGTCAGGCCTCTGGTTAGGAACTTCTCCTGTTTAATCCTCAAAAGTTCCTTGAGTAAGAGTTGCTCTAAACTCGTTTTGATAGAAACAGCCCCAGGTAGGTTGCTGCCACTTGCCTGTGAGTGTTCACAGCTGCTCAGAATTGTTGCCAGGGTCCAGGCCCATGCTCCTCCTGGTCCTCATCTTTAATACTGGTGTGTCACAGGGTCTGTCTGTCCATTCATGGCCTCGAAGGTGCTTGCATGAGGGAAGGGGGAGCATGTGAACAGAAGTGTCGGCCAGGCTTCCCTGGGTCCAGGCTGCTGTGGCAACAGTGTATATGGGCCACTTTGACGTCACCTGTGTTTTTGTTAGTGCCTGCTGATACTCTGGACCCACATGGGAAAGACGGCACCTGGTGGCCAGAAGGGAGGCAGGGTTGCATGTGAGAGCCTTGCAGTTAGAGGTGGTGGGAATCCTACTGTTCTCCACATTCTCACTTTTCCATCAGTTGCCTTTCCTATAAAAGGCGACATTTGTACATTTGTTGGAAGATGGAGAGGAGCAGATAACACATAAAATACCTCATTCAGTGACTGATAGGTGGTTTGGAACATGATTGTTCCCTGACCTCTTTGTTGGCAGGAGGATCCTGGCTTTTTTCCCCTGCTGTATACTTTTTTTTTGTATTTCTTGAGGAATTTCGGTGGCTCCGCTGACCCCTGGGGCACTTGTTTCTGCAATTTGGAATAGTGTTTTTGAAGAGTATATGGAACTAATTGTTCTTCAGAGTCCTTGCCAATCTCTACTTAATTGGGGGCTTTATAAGGTTGAAAATATTGCAGAATGATCTTAGTTCTAGCGTTTGTAGGCTGTTTGAACTCAAAGGAGTGACCTTGTACAGTTTCATTTTTTTCCCTGAAAGTAGTTATACTTGTACAGCTGTAGGCTTTAAAAAATTTTGCTCTGTCATTTTTCCAATTAGTGCTAAGGTCACAAAACTTCAATTCTGAAATGGCAAAAGCATTTTCTTCTCCCTTTTTATCAGATACGATTCATTAGTTCAGTCCCAAGCCAGGGAGCTGTCCCTTCAGCGGCAGCAGATTAAGGACAGCCATGGCATCTGTGTCATGTACCGTCAACACGTGAACACCATGATTCAGGCATTTGCGGAGCTGCTGCAGGCCAGCGACGTGGACCACTGTGTGGCTGAGGGCTTCCAGGAGCAGCTGAACCAATGTGCTGAGCTGCTGAAGAAATTGGAAATGCTGTTTCTCAACGGTAAGTGGGTGAGGGATGTGAGTCCTACGACACTGTAATTGATCTGGGACTTCTTAGGTGGGCCCGGAAGGAACTGACTCCTTACTCCTAGTTACCTCCCACAGAACTTGACCAGGTGGCAGTGGAACCACACTGGCTTCTTCCTTCAGTGGCCACTTCCATGTGGCTGTGATCTGCACTGTTCTAAGCTGGGGGTCCAGTTTTGATGCCCCCAGGGCCACACTGTGGAAGTACATCAGTGAAGTCAGTTCTTGCCGGTTTTCTAGAGAAGATAGGAATTGGTCTTCCCTTCCGTTCCCTTCTCTGTCCTTCATTATGTGTCTTGTTGTGCTGAAAACTCCTGATTTTTAAATGCTGGAAACAAAAAACCAAATAAACAAGCAAACAAACAAACAAAAACCCATCCAAGCATCCAAAACCTTTATCAGTTAAGAAATATATCCAAGGGTCCAAGTGGCCAGAGGAAGGGCGAAAGGAAACCCTTGCTGGTCCTTTGCTATTTGCTAGGTATTTTAATAATGTTATCACAATAAAACTTTTTTTTTTTTTTTTTTTTTTTCTGAGACCATATCAAAGAACTTCATGTAGCCTCCCCTGGCTTCATCAGTTGTTGGCATTTTGCTGCATTTGTTTTACCATATCTCCCCCTCCTCCCCGCCCCCCTCTTTTCCCTCACACATTATTATCTTTCTGAACCCTGGAGGATGCATTGCCCATATCATATCCCTCCCTGTCTACTTTAGTGTGTAGTTCTTCAGGTCAAGGACCTTCTCCTTCGTACCCGTGGTATAGTTATTAAAGTCAGAAGTAGCATTATCTGATGCACAAGTATGTGATATGTAGTAGAGATTCAGATTTTTGTAATTGATTCAGTGTTTTTTATGAAAATTTTTATTTCTGATCCTGATCCAGGTTCTAGTCCCCATGTTACTTTTTCTTTGTTTCTTACTTCTGGGGACCTAACCCCAGGTCTTGCACATGCTAGGCAAGCACTCCACCTTTGAACCCCACCCCACCCCCATGTTATCATTAGTAGACATGTCTCTGGTCTCTCTTCATCTAGAGTTATTCCTCACCCTTTATCTTTTGTGATGTTGACACGCTTGATGGGCTTAAACTGGTCCCTAACTTTGGGATTGCCTGCGGCTTCCTCCTGACTTGATTCCTGGTTAGATTGGATTAGTTATACAGCTCTGGTAAGAATGCTGCATAGATGACATTTTTGTTCTTGTGATATCATGTGAAGGAGGCACAGGATCAGTTTGTCCCATTTTTGTTGATGTCTTCGATGGGCCAAGGTGGTGTCTGTCTGGTTTCTTCACTGTGAATATTTCCCTGGGTAAGAGCTAATTGGTGGGGATACTTTGGGACTCTGTAAATATCCCGTTCATCTTCAAACTTTTGCCTGGGAGTTTAGACCATCCATTGAGTCTTGCTCCAGTCAATGCCTCTGTGATGGAGGCAACGTGGTTTTGTTTTTTTCTAACGTCAGTGTTCCTCTTCCGTTATATCAGGTGACAGCTAGTGGAAGGATGAATTCTACATTAGTCTCTGTTTATTTCTGTATTTGTTATTTGTTGATTATCAATACAGCCTTATCGATTATTTTATTCTGTGGACTATTTCCCATTCTTATTGATGCTCAAATTGTCCCAGACTCGTAAGTTGCGTGTTCCAGAGATGGACACGACTCCCTCTTCAGGATCACTTGCTTCCTTTCAGCCACAGCAAAGATGTTCAGTGTTTTCTTACACTGTGCCTGTCCCTGAGTCAGTCATTTCTCCAAGTAGGCTTGCTTCCTTTCAGTGGGGAATGCTATTTTTAAAACCAAGACTCAGTGACTGGTGTGTTCATGGCCACAGAGTACGTTTCTAGGCCCTCAAGCAGCAGAACTGTGTTTGTGAATGGATGATTTATTTTAGAAATCATTGTTTCACATGCCATCCCAGTCCTTGCAAACCTGAGTCTGTTCTTGTCTTTCCCACCTCCATATTTGTGTTCCCCCTCCCCAGCAGTAAGAACCCTGCTCCAGCAGCATCAGTCTCTGCTGATCTGCTCATTTCTATGATGTATGCAGGTGGTTCCAAAATTGCTTCAACCAAACAACAAAAATCTGCTAGAAGAATTCATTTGTTCTTTGTTTTTAGGCTAAGGGTTTATAATCAGGTATTGAATTTAAAAGTTACTCAGTTTCCTTTTTTCCACAGTATTATGTTATTCATTTGAAATACAATTAGATTGTTTCTACTTGTATTTAATTTTAGGGTTTTTGTTTTTTACCCTGAATCCTTGTTAACTTAGTTTTACTGTTCACATGTGAACCATGTTAACATGGTTGCAAAGTCAAAACTTTTATCCTTCCATGTTGCCTTTATGAAGTCTTTTGTGTGTGTGTGGCCCTGGGGATGGAGCCCAGGGCCTCAGGCATGCTGAGCAGGTGCTCTACCACTGAGCCACAGCCCCTGAGGTCATTGTCCCTGTCCCTCTTCCTCCTCTTAGTATGACTCTCTCGTCCCCCTTTCTCTCTTAACCCCACTGGGCTTGGGCTTTCAGCTGTTCTAGCCTCTCTACAGAGAGGGCTTGCCTAAGTCACTGGCACCTTCTGCTTTGCCAGTCGTTGATCAGTGTCTTCTCTACAGCAGTGTCGGCAAGCTGGACAGCTCCCTCCTTGGGGAGAGGCCTTGCTCCCTTGGCGGCACTAAGAGGACCCATTAGAGTCCACGCTCCTCTGACCTCCTGCTGCTCTGTGTTTGGCCAGTCTTCATCTTGTTGCAGTTTGCACTGGCGTCCCTGCTGCTTGTTGCCCCGACCCCACCTCTGCCTCCACCCTGCCCAGCACAGTCCATTTTCCACACAGTGGTCAGAGCGACCTTTAAAAAATGTCAGGCAGATCATGTCCCTTCTCTGCTCAGAAATGAGAGGTTCCTTTCAGTCAGCAGGAAAGTGCAGATGTGGTCCTCCAGGCCAGGTGTGGAGTTTGCCAGGCTCTGATCCTCTCTCCTCCCAGCCCAGCCAGCTCGCCCTCCCCACCTGCTCTGGCCTGGAGAGGTGCTTTCTCCAGGCTGACTTGGTTTCTCTTTGCTCCGGTGTCCCTCAGCCCTTCATGCCTCTTCTCAGTTGTTTCCTTTCCTGGGAGGGCCTCTTTGACAACCGTAAATCAGCCAACACCCTGCCTGGCTGCCAGCATTTCCTTTCCCCCGCCCTGCTGTTTCCTCTCTCCTGCTCGCCACCACCTCAAGTTTCTGCTGTTGGCCTGGGAGTCATGTCTTGTCCCCCGTGTCTGCTGCTGTGGCACTGGGACCTAAGCAGCCTGTGGGCACAGAGGGCATGCAGTTCGGGTCCGCCGAGACAGGAGCGGGTGAGTGCATCCCTCGTCTGTGAGCATTTATGGAGTGAAGGGCAGAGCTGGCATTTCAGATCTCTGGACAGAATCCTCTTTTCACGAAATCTGTGTGTATTCCTCTTGGTATCATACATGTTGTTTGATTGAAACTTCACGGTGACCTTGGAGGTGAGGAATGAATCCAGTTTTACTGAAGTGGAACCGAGCTTCAGGAACTTTCTTGCACATCTAGCACGTGGGTCTCACAGTGAAGAAACAACCCCTGGGGTGCTGAGAGCTCTGGCTCCCCACCTGGGGGCTGTGGGCCTTCAGCACTTCATGAGAAAATGAACTTCTTCACCTGTGAACCTGCATTCTAACACCCAATCCACAGTGTGTTTTAAGGGTTGAATTAAATCATGGATGCAAAGCTGTGACCCACTTCTCAGTCGGTCAGCGACTCCGCTGGGCTGAGAGCTTCTGGCATTGGTGTGCAGCCTGTTTTATAGGGGAATTTAGCCTTAGTGAAGGAGATCATGGCACCCAGAGGCACAGCTGACTGGGGGAACCAGTTTAGGACTCTGTTCTATCATCTCACATAGAAAACACACAGTCCACGAGGGTCCACGTTGGCTCAGTTTCATTCCACATATAACAAGGGGTGGTGCTGTGTCTCGCAGGCCCAAGATGTGTCCCTGAGGTGCCAGCAGTGCAAGGCCACGAGGGAGAGCATCCCTGGCACCAGCATGGCACCCCACCAGATGCCCCACCATCCAGCTGCCCTGGTTTATTTTTCAGTTATTGTCTTTGACCAGTCCAAGGAAATCCCACTTCTTGTTTGGTTCTGGAGGCAGGAGCATTTCAGATTATCAGACAACACAAACATAAAACTTTATTTTCTTCTAAAAGAGACTTAAAAGTTCCAGAAACCTCACTACAGCTGCTTTTGGTAGAGAGTGAAATATAACGTGGAGGTAGGTTTTTCTTAGATGCCATGTAAGGGTTCTGCTTCCTGAATTATATTGAGGTAGTTGCATGGCATGGGTTCTTAAAAATTTAAATATCAACTTTTAAAAATCAATACAGAACATTACATATTTACTGTGGAATAACAGATGAACACTCATGATTGTATTATTTACATGGTGATACATGAACACTCTGGAGCTATATATCTAGATCTTTTTAACACATATATGTATTTTTTATGGAAATGCAAATACTTGCAACTTCTCACTTTGTTTAGTAATTATAAATATTAATGTACACTTTGCAGTTTAGTGGACACAGAGCATTCTTGTGTGTAAAAGTACCATAATTTATTTAATCTTTCCCCTTAGATGGACATGCAGGTTATGTCCAGTTTGGGGTTCTTATAAAGAACACTGAATTGGAATCTTTGTGCGCATCCTTGGCATTTCTTTCATAATGTTTAGTTAGTAGAATCTGAGAGGAAGGATGATAGTGGGGCTTCTTATGCTCATTAAGGATAGAACTGAAATTCCTTTTCAGCTCCATTAAACTAGGGTGCTTCTAGGAGTCTGGAACTCTGAAAGATTTTGTGGATATGTACCTTTTTCTGGGGTAAGTGTCTGTAACTTTTTTAGATGCCCCAAGAGGGCTGGGACACAAAATAGATCAGTAACGGTTGCTGCAACCTGGTTTCCCACCACATCCTTGATCATGGTGCCTCCCCAGACCAGCTGCATAGATGAGGAGCAATGTTTTGTCTTCAGATGTTTCTGAGTAAGGTACAAAGACGACTGGGAGGTGGTCCCTTAGTGAGCTCATCATGGGTGTCAAGGTTGGCCAGGTGAATGGAAGACAGCTGCGGGGATCCCTTGTCGCAGCTCTCCTTTGCTATAAGAGATGAACCCCAACCCTCATTTCTTCTTGAGGCCTGCATAGTCTGCCTTTTCCAGCCTTCTGCCCTCTGTTGTTGATGATGAAGGTGAAAAAGAAGTGAAAGAAGAAAACAATGAGGAAATGAGGAAGGCTAATCGTTGTTGAGTGTTTGCTATATGCTAGCCTATGAGGAAGCATTATCCTCATTTAATATGAGCACCAGAGAGGTTAATTCCCTTGTTCATGGTCACATAGGAGTTCAGAGAATTTGAGTCTCAGCAGTTTACTTCCACAGCCCGTCCCCCTCACCACCGTGATGCTGCCCTCTCACAGTCCCATCAAGTTGCACGTGCTGGGGATGCACTGGTCGGATGTTTCTGTGGGCCAGGCCTTGCCTCTCCCCAGTCGTCACCGCTCACACCAGGCCCTTTCCACCAATTCTCCCCTCCTTCTCCTCATAAGGAAATGATACCCATCCTCCAGAAAGCTTTCTTTGTTCACCCCAAGGAAACAAAATCTGTTGATTTTCTTCACTTCTGGGTGTTTTGCAGCTCACATATGACTTTCATGTCTGGCCCTGGGATGGAGGCCCACATAAGGGTGGGCAGAACAGGACCTCAGACCTCAGAGATTTGAGTTCAAACCATAACTTTACATGTCACTCACCCCTTAAGGGTCGGATTTCCTCTGTGGGGATAGTAGCACCGGTCTTAACAAAGTTGTTTGTGAGGACTAAATGAGATCAGCGAGTTTGGTGTCCTGCTTGGCAAACAGTAGGACCGCAGTGACTCAGGCTGTCTGATCAAATGGAGGGTTTTGACTTCTAATTACCCCTGCAATCTGCCCTCCCGAGGGCCCCTTAGTTTTTTCTTTCCTTTATAAAGTAGTTCTTCCTGCCTCAAAGATATAGCTCCACTGTCCCTCCCCTAAATTTCCTCAGCAGCCTGCTGGATTGTGCCTGACTGCTGCCTGGCCCCTGAAGTCACATGCCACCCTTTATCACAACATTATAATGTAGTTGTCTTCTGGGTCCATTGTTCCCACTCAGATGTGAACTCCTCAAGGGCGGGATGGCTCCTTGTCATCTCTGTCCTGGATCTGGCTGGGTACCTGTGTCCAGTTCCTAGTGAGATGGAAAGGAAGAAATCTTTGGGTCACGTTGGAGATGCCAGCCTCTGGTGTCTGAACTGTGCTGTGTGTGGCCAATGGGGGCTTCTTAAATGGCAGCCATGTGTGGATGGATTAGTGTGCAAAGGAGACTGGAGGGGGTTGACCCGTCAGTCTGTCCTGCATAATGGTCCCCTTGCTTGTTTGGAAATGAAGCGGACGACTAGATGTTTTTTATTTGTAAAGATGACGTTCCCCACTGCCACGGACTGCACAGCTTTTAGGTGTAGCAGCAGGATTTGCCTGAGAGATGGCAGCAGCATTTTCATGACATGCATCCTAAGCATTTGGAATAGCCTAACAGATGGTTCCCTGTCACCTGTGTGAAGGCAGTTTCCACCAAGAAATTCAGTGCATCCGTTGTTCTGATCTCCCTACGAATCCCACAATAACCATTTGTCATTGAGTTTTAAAAGAGCCCTGTTGTGACAGGGGATCATGTGGGATACTGTTGTTGCTGAGTTACTATAAGTTCCCCGAAGAGTCTTTATTTGAAAAAGAGGGAACTCATGCTGCTGATGAACTGCTGGCCACAGGGGCACTTACCTCTGTGGCCACAGGTTTTGTTAGGAATGGAGGAGAGGTCTTTGATGGGTTTATGGTCGGGAGACTCAGGCTGCTTAAAGCCTGCCTCAAACCAAGGGTGCCCACCCTGTGAGGCTCTTGACGGAGGGGTGTGCTGAAGAACACTCTTGCATATGGAGAAGGGTCTCGCCTTACTGTTTGCCTTACTGTTTGCCTGCACTGAAGCTCTTGGGAAGGCTGGGCTAGGACAGGTGGCCCTTCCTCAGTGTCCATTGGGTCAAAGTCTATCATCCGCTGAATGATAGAAGCAGCCCTAGTGCAGGCATGGGATGAAAAGTGCTGTGTGAGATGTTCTGTGGCACACGATTGTCCCTGTCCATGAGGGTTGGTCTTAGGATCTGGGACTGAGGGTCAAGGTCATGAAGTCTGACCAGCTCAGCTGTAGCTTTCCCCTTTGTCCACTATGCTGGAGGTCTGCCAGCCCCTCCCTGCCTTGCAAGAAATCAAAATATCTTTACACTACTTTGGCTGGGTACTTTGTGATGGCACTAGCCTGAGGCTGTCCCACCTCTGCTAATGAACTGGAAAACTCAGTAAGCAGGAGTGAGACTCGGGTGTGTTGAGAGAGCCGGCAGGTCAGCCCTCCTGCACTCGCTTCTTGTCTGAACAGTGGAGATGCTAACAGTGCACTTGTGGGGTTGTTGGGAGGCCCGAGTCATCCACTCAGGCCCATCTGATTCCTTCCGGGTGGTGCAGTGCCCCACGTGCCCTGCAGTGGAAGGTGGCTTTCCAGCCCTTACATGGCACTGGCTCTTGGTGCCCAGGCACCCAGCCTTTGGCTGGAGAGTGAGCTGGGTGGGCCATGCTGGTGCCTGCGAGTTGTAGGTGGGAACTGTTCATGAGCCATGAAGCAAACAGGCAAGCTCCAGTGATCTGTTCCCTACGCTGTGGTGTTTGAGAACTTTTCCTTTTAGGAGTAGTTTTGAAAATTGTATGTGTGGGTGCAGTTTAATTATAGTCTCATTTTTCAAGTGCCGCTATGGAAGGGTTTGTTTTTTCCTTTAGCCATGTGTCAGTTTCTTCAAAGAACTCATCCCGGTCTGCAATTTCCAGAGTTCTGAAGTATTTTAAAAATAAAGTTGTTAGCCTCTTTGAAATCTGGGCTCATGCTTCCTTTCAAACAGCAGCGATGACATGCAGGAGGAGAGCAGCACATCTTTTGCCCAGCAACATCCCAAGCTTTATTTTGTTTTCTTTTGTCGTCCCTTTCAGTCCTCTCTCCCTCAGCAGACAGTGGGTTCTTCAGCTGCACTCGAGTACGCCTTTCCCCAGGAATCTTAGTTCTGGGAGTCTTTCCTAGGGAAATAATTTAAATGCAGAGAAAGCTGCATGCACAAAGATGTTTATTTCATTTATTTATTTATTGAAAATTTGGAAATGACCTAAATGTCGAATAGGAAACTGGCCAAACTGCCAGACTGTGCCTACAATGGAATATTAGTGTGGCCATTAGAACTGAGGTTTCTAAAGCAGATTTCCTCAGAAAAATGCTTATAATGAAGTAGAAAGTGAAAAAAAAAATGAGTCCCTACAGCATCATCTGTGCCCAAAGGCATGGAAGAAAGAGGCAAAGGCAACACAGTCGCGGTCTGCAGGGTACCAGGAGGCAGAGCGCTCTCTTGATTCTGTTACACATTTCCTGTAATGAGCATATATTCTGTTAGTATCAGAATTTTAGAGAAGGAAAAAGAATCACACACAGTGATGCTATTGTGATTGCTTTTTGGATTCAGTGCTGTCACCTGGAACTAGAGCCAGAGCAGTATAAAGCAGGAGTCTCTCGTCTGACCGGTGCTCTTGCTAATCCCACTTTCAACATCTGGGCTGCTGTAAAGGGTGTTTAGAGCAATGGAAGAGTGCCCCTGCACATGTGGGAGCAAGTCTTTATTGGGGAACACTATTTAAAAAAATGCTTTCCTTCTTTCTTGATGTTATTTCTGCTTTCAGGAAAATCAGTTGGAATGGAGCTGAGTCCCCAGAACAAGCTGACAGAGAGGTGAGTGTAGCGTTTGTTAAAAAGGCTTTCTGGGACCTCCTAGTTTGGGTCTGACTCCAGCTTTTTGTAATATTCCAGCTCCCTCCCATTTGGTAAGTTTTTTGCTTCTTATAACTGAGGCATAAACACCTACAGAACTGACCACAGCTGTGCAAATTGAAGAGCCACGTGGGGTGTCCCGCGTCCTCCATTCATTTGTTCCAGGCCGCTCCTGGTATTTCTGTCAGGGATTTGAATCAGAAGACATTGCTTCTGTTGGCTCCTGGGCACTGCATCGGAGCCCTCCTCGGGCCACCTGGTCCTCCCTCCACACCCCGCCACACCTTTCCCTTCCGGTTTGAACCCTACGCCCATCTTGTCTTGCTCTTCCTTTTCCCCTGACCATGCTGTGCACCCTGCCTCCCTCCTCGTGTTTCAAAGTGGTTGGAATGGAGATGAAGCAGCCCTCCCCGTACCCTTCTCCACCACACCCTTCTCCACCACATCCGGGCCAGTTATTCTTGCTGTCGCACTTGGCACATAATTACATTACAGCACTTGCCGCGTGGCGTCATACTTTCTGCCTTACCTTTCCACTCCCAGAGTCCTTGCAACAGGAAAGGAGCTGGCGAGCATTACTGGGTATTGGCATGTGTCAGCTGCTGCCCTGGGTGTTTCACACTTACTACTTTGACCTTACAAAGTGAGCATTTTTATTCCCATTTTAGGGTGGGGAGGCTGTGTGTCAGAGTTGCATGTTGGTCATTGAGAGGCAGACTTAGGATTTGAACTTGGGTCTCTCAGCATCAAACACGTGTGCTCTGTTATTCTACATTGTCTTTTTTGGGGGGTGGGTACCAGGGATTGAACTCAGAGGCACCCCTGAGCCACGTCCCCAGCCCTATTTTGTACTCTATTTAGAGGCAGGGTCACACTAAGTTGCTTAGTGCCTTCACTTTTGCTGAGGCTGACTTTGAACTTGCAATCCTCCTGTCTCAGCCTCCCAAGCCACTGGGATTACAGGCATGTGCCCTATACCTGGCTTACAGACTTTTGAGGGCAGTGACAATATGTGAACTTCTTGTTTGTAGTCCTTCTTTGCTTGCCTCGATGGCTATCTACAAATGCCACGGTCTCATCCTCCTGTGACTTGTTAAAGGCTCTGAATGCTGTTGACACTGTAGGGTCCCTTCCTTCTCTTTGAAGGATGTGGCCCTTTGAACTCCTAGAGGGAAAATAAAGAAATAGAGACCAGTCTGGCCTGCTGAACTGTCGAGTTTATCATCATCACTAAGGCTTCCAGCATCATTATAGCAAGCGAGTAAGAGGTTCACAACTCACTGGAGGACATTTTAATCAGCGCTTCCATGAATTTAAAAGAAATACTCCTTCTCCTCCTGCAGTAGCGCCAGAGACCCCGTCCAGTTCACCTCACTTCTTCTGTCCTTAGGATGGCAGACCACATCCCACTGGCAGGCTGTGGAGAGGGCTTGGAAGGCCTCTGGTCTTGCTGAGGTCTGCAGGATGAGAAGGGAGGGCCCAAGGTGTTGGGAGAGTGTCCCTATCTGGAGAGAGGGAAGCATGGCCCCTTCGAGCTGGGGTCCTGTGTCAAGGCCAGAGAGGCAGGCTGGGCCTGCTGGGCCTCAGAGTCTGTGACGAGAGTCCCAACACTCTTCTGCAGGAGGCAGGGAATCCATGAGCAGGGCAGGCAGGGGCTAGACATGGCCAGATTCGTCATTCTGGGAGGCCGATGAGTTTGGAGAGTCTTTTAGCCCTCCTCCGCCAGTGCTCACCCCTCACCATTTCAGACAGATTCCTCCTTTTCATTCTGTCCTCTTTTTGTCAGCTGCAGGCTCAGCCCTCACACGGGTCACTCCTAAGCTAATTAAACGGCTGCCCTTGGCCTGCTGCACTCCTGCAGGCCCGCGGCGAGCCTGTGAATCCATCAGGCTGTCTGGGCAGAGCTGCAGCTGGTGTTTACCTGCTAATGAATGCGTTGCATCTTCGAAGTCCTCTGCTCTTGTCTGAGCGCATGAATAATGAGACTCTGGCCACTGACAAGAAGTAATGGGGAAGTGGGAGAGGAAGGAGCTTAAACCAGGGAGCTCATCTGTAATGGAGATGCACAGGCCCATTTCACAGCATTCAGGTTGCTTTTCCTTGTGGCTTAGGTGGTCCTTGGGAATACAGGTTAATAACCACATGATTGCCAGAACCATGCATGCCATTGGGGCCTGCTTGGGGACCTCGAGGACTTTGAGATTTTTTAATCCATAGACCATTTCAGGGGTTTGGGCCAGAATCCCACATTCTCCGGGGGTCTTGGAGCCAGATAGGCCTGGTTCAGGTCGTGAGGTACCACTTACAAGTGGACACGGCGGGCTGGTTTGTGCTGAGCCACAGCCTTTCCGGCTCTATGGAGGACAGCACTCCCTTCCTCAGTGGGGGCCTGGGATGCCTCTTCAGAGTGGGCACTTGGTAAGCAGCTGCTTTGGACCCCTTTCCTCTCCTGGAGTCATTCTGCTGTAAGCCAGACTCGGGGACAGACACAGTTCCCTCACTTCCCCTTCTTCCTTGGCTTCAAACTCAAGCACAGGGAGCCCCTCTTGTTTTTAGAATGTCATTCCTTAATGTGGTAAGGAAATGAAAGGGCTGACGAAAGTCACACACATGGGGCGGTTAGGAAGGGAAAGTAACCTCGAGGGATCCCTGGCTTGGGATCTTCATGTGGAAAACGATTTCTCTCTCAATCCCAATGGTTAAGGACTGAGGAGGACAACGTAGAGTACCAGTGCATTCTACCTGAATCTCCTGAGCCTTTCTCCTCTCACGCGCTGTCTGATGATGAAATGTCCGATAAGTCCTTCCTCTCTCGAGACCAGAAGCAAGACAGCGAGTCTCTGCGGACTTCAGTCACGGCGGACCGTTTTTCTCAAGGTAAGCGAGCTTTATTAAGCTTTGTAAACTCAGCTGTGTTTAAACCCCTGACCCGCTGTCTTGCCCTAGTGAGTGGAGTGTGGTGACATTTGACTGTTTCTCGGATGAAAGGAGATCCCGCCAGGGCCCAAGCTGGTCATGGAGTGTCATTTATCATCAGAGAAAACCCTGGTGGTGAAAGTGTGGTTGACTGGGGAAAGGGCATGCGACTTCCTGTCTCCTTTCCTCTAGTGGTGGTGCTGGAGAGCCTGGACCTGCGGCAGTGGGAGTGGGTCGGAGCCCAGTGGTTTCCATCACTCCTTCTCAGGCAGAGGCACTCTGAAGACTCCTCTGCTTTGCGTTGTATGGATGCCCACGAGCTCCCCACCCCTGCTCTGTTAGTTTTCTGTAGTACAAAGTTTGATTCTGTGAATCCACTTGTTTCTCCTTAGTGTGACCATTGGCCTATTGGCCAGGTGGTTTATCTTAGTGCATCCAGGCTGCTGTAGCAGAATACCATAGACAGAGTGGCTTACAAACAGCAGAAATGTATTTATCACAGTTCTGGAAGCTGGAAATCTGAGATCAAGGTTCCAGCCAGCATGGGTGGGTTCTGGTGAGGGTCCTCTTCCAGGTTGCAGACTGCTGTCTTCTCACTGTGTCCTCACATGGAGGAAAGAGTGCAGGAGAGCTGTCTGGGGTCTCTGTTATGGAGCACTAATCCCATTCGTGAGGGTTCCAGCCTCTTGATGTCATCACCTCCCAAAACCCACACCTCCTAATGCCACCACTTGAGAGCTGAGGGCTTCGCAGGAGACCGGGAGACTCAGCCATTCAGCCCCTAACTCTCTTGTTCTGCCTCTGACCTTGGGCCGAGTTCAGTCAGCCTCCCCAGGAACCTGCCCCTGATCTTCTCTTTGCTTTTTCTGTTCTTGCAGTCCCTCCCATTGGGGTAAGAAGTAGGACTTTGTATTTGGAATTCAGTTTGCTTCAGAGATTTGAAGAATCTCTGAATATAGGACAGACCAGATAGACTGGGGGCCATCAGACTTCCTGCTGGGGGGCAGATAGGAAATGTTCTAGGCTTTGCAGGGCCAAGGGTCCTGTGGCAGTTGCTCTGCTCTGCTGTCCTAGCACACAAGCAGCACTGATGGGAGTGACCCAGCTGTGCTCCTGTGAAACGATGTCGACAGAATGGGGATGGGCCAGCTCTGGCCAGTCTGTGGTTCCCGCCCTTTGGTGGTACAGATTCTAGTTGTCACAGTCTTTGGTCTCTCCCTTCTTCCCTGGGGGTGGGTCACAGTACCACCATGGGTTCTACAACACAAAGCAGACTCTGGCATCTTCTTGCTAAAAACTTTATTGATACTTGGACACATAGGTCATTGTTTTAGAAAGAATTGAAGCCAACAACAGAACTCTTTTTTTTTTAAGATGCAATTTTACAAGGTGGTTCCATCCAATATGTCAAATAAACCTAGTGGAGCCTTTGCCCAGTGGTGGCCTCTGAGGCTCCTCTAGGATTCTCAGGTCCCAGAGGAACGTGGTATACATACACCTGTAACATGAAATATACATTCTCGGTGTATTTCAAAGATCAGCTGGAGTCTTCCAGCAGCCAGTTATCTGAACCTCAGTGCTTGGGATTTCTGCCAGTATCCCTTGACAATTTTCTGAGTTTCTGAGTAGCTGATTCCTCCTGGCCATTTCTGACTCTGGGTTTTGCCTTTCCCTACTGTTTAGGTCAGACCACAAATTGTTTCCCTGTCCCTAGTGTACCTCCTTCTGCGCTATATCAACCCAGTGGGGTACTCAGTTCCTTTCCAATAACCCCCAGCACCACGAGGGCTTTGTGCAGACTTGGTTGAGGGGGAGGAACCAGAAGGAAGGAGGTGGTTGCCATGCAACCCAGATATGTCAAGTGGACTCTGTGAGGTCCCCTTCTTTAAAACCCTCCTGCTGCGTTCTGGAAGGCGCCCTCCTCTTGCCTGCCCCCATTCTTTCCCTTCATCCCGTCTCCTCTACCTTGTTTTGTTTCCAGTGTGGAACTGTGTAGGCCTCTCTTCTCTGTCTCTTCCTTAGGGGACTTGTGACCCAACTCTCTGGTGCCCTCTTGGTGGATTACCAGGCAGTGCCCTGAATGGGGACTGTGTTTTCTGGAGCCATGCTCATATGCCACTGTTGTCTTTCTTGCTTTGCTTCTTTCAGCCTTTTATTCTCTGCATGCTTTTCCTTTTGTCATGCTTATAATCTGTGTAGAGAGATAATTTACTACATTTTATTTTCTCACTTAACATTGCATCCTGACATGCCGTTATATAATGTCATTTTTCATGGCTTTAGAATAGTCCATTGAATGACTGAACTGCAGTTTTCCGTATGTTCCCCTGTTGCTGAACGTTTCAGCCATTTCCAGAATTTCACAATTGTGAGCAGTGCTGCAGGGAGTATCTTTGAACATGAAGCTTTCCCCTTATTTGGGGGCTTTTTTTTTTTTTTTTTTTTTTAAGCATTGATTCTCTAAATTGGAACTACCAGGCAAAATGATATATGTTTTTATCTATCTATTTTTGGCAGTTGCTTCTTACAGGATTTATGGTTTTAAAGAGGTACATTTGTCAGAAGGATTTATTGTAAGAGATGCTTTTCTCCCCTTTCATAAAGGCTAGTATAGTATTGCCTTCTACCTTGGCTGCATAATTAATAAACGGTGTCCAATTCAACTGGGAGTGTTTCCTTAAGCTCGATGTTGTTTCCGGCTCCTGGCCAGACTCAGTGGAAGCTGAATTGTATCCATGACTGCAGAGCATTTACCAGCCCAGAGCCAGCAGTGCAGCTTGGGTAAACCAGCAAAGAAGGTTGCAGTCAAAACTGATAAGATCCTGACTGGCCCCTGGAAGAAGATCTGCAGGGCGGCCAGGTGGGAACAGGAGGTACAGTGCTGGGATGTGCCTGAGTGTGGTACACGTGGAGTCCTTGAGAGCGGGCTGCCGTGGGAGCTGCAGACATCCCCCAAATTACTTGCCACACTTCTGGCATTAATAGGAGATAGCTGAAGGTCTGGGAATTAAGTCATCTCATAAACATTCAAATTCATGGCAAAATTACTATTTAATTAGGAAAAGATCTGTAACATTGTGCTACTTTTAAATGAAAGCCATTTTGGAGGAATTAAAACTGGGTCATAACATTAGTATAATGTTTTAAAACAAACATTACTAAGACATACTGAGTGTACCCTAATTGATGAATTAAAGACATTAGTTTTGCCTTTGGATACTTAATGTGATTACGTTTTAAACACTGGCTCTAAACCTATCTCTAGATTGAAACTGGGTTTCCTTCTTTCTTTGT
Source organism: Glaucomys volans (assembly GCA_020662805.1). Taxonomy (NCBI): domain Eukaryota; kingdom Metazoa; phylum Chordata; class Mammalia; order Rodentia; family Sciuridae; genus Glaucomys; species Glaucomys volans. Next base: position 1,252,479 of record JAJEJO010049769.1, read on the forward strand.
TAAAGAGAAGTGTTTCAGAGGATGAAAATATACTACGTGCCCCTTTTAGGAAATTCAGGAAGCTTAAATTTTTATCTGTTATTAAGTATTATATTAAAATGTAATATAGAATTCTTGAAAAATCTAAAATCTCTCACCCTACAGTAACTGTCTTTTGTATATTTGTCTTTTCTGTTTGGGTAAGATTTTATGTGGAGCTGTGATCATGTTGAATAACCAATTTTGTGTCTGTTTTAAATTTTTTAACTAAATATGATAATGATAACCTTTTCATTACATAGTATTATATAGTTTTCATAACAGTTTTAAATACTGCATCATAATGAATATGCTACAGTTTATCCAACAGTTTTAGTTATTTCAGTTTTTGCTGTTGCATGCTGCCATGATGAAGATTTCCGTGTCTTCTGGAAAATGCTTGTCAGCGTCTCAGGCAATTTCTTGAAATCAAGCCCTAGAAGTAGGATTATTTGGTAAAAAACATTGGAAAAGAACCTTTCTGAGGCTAACGCTATAAATAGTCCCAAAAGGTCATATGCATTTATTCTTCTTCTAACAGGGAATATTCTTGAGATTACCTTTTTATAGTCATTCTCATTAGCATTGTTTTACTTTATTTTTCAGACTTAAATTAATTGATAACTAGATAAGCACATTCCTTTAAAAAATTAGTCTAAAAAATATCTGGATTCATTATGAAGGTGGTTTAATCAACTCCCAGGCAATCTAAGCAGACTTGAAAATGGTCTGTTGGTTTCACCATAAGGAAGATTTTAAATTAATATTTGATATTGAGAAGAATAAAAGGCTACATTAGAGTTAGCATTAAAATTGTATGGAATATAATTTTTCCATGTGATATAAAATAGCGCCCTAGTGGAGGGCCACAGAGAACCATCACAGAGCTGTGTCTGTGGGCCAGGGACAACACCCAGCCTTCCCAGGCCTAGGATAGGATTGCCAGTTGCTATCTTAACACATCTGATACCATTTGGAATTTCAAGATCCCTGCATAGTCTATAAATTATTCAATTTGTTGGGAGCTTCAGACTTTAAATTAAAAATGCCCTTCCTTCCTCTAGACTTACTAATGGAACACATACAAGAAATTCGAACTTTGAGAAAACGTTTAGAAGAATCTATTAAAACAAATGAGAAGCTACGGAAACAGCTGGAACGGCAAGGGTCTGAGTTTGATCAAGGTAAGGAGGGACCTTCCCACAGGGCAGTGCAAACTCTGAGTGCTTCCTTGGGAGGCACTTGCCTGATTGAGCACTCTGGACGGGGCAGGTGTTTGATAAATGTTGACTTCTTCCTCACTGCCAAAGCCTGCCACCCTGCCATCCTGAATTGTGGTTGGCTCCTCACTGGACTTTGGAAGCTGTAGAGATATAGATAGGTATGCAAGGGTTGGACAAAGCCATATTTTGTCTTTTTGTCAATAATGGATTATAAAAATGTCAGCATTTTAGCAGTCTGGTAACTCTCACATGCCAATCAAAAAGGTCACCAGTGTTCCTGCATAACCATGGCTAGCTCTGAACTGAACGATCTTCCATGAACACTAAATGTATTTTTCCTGTAGGTAAGACTTGCACAGAGGTCAAAAATCAGAGCCCCATCCTACCTGTTGACCCTGTCCTCTCTGCCCTACTCCACACTTCAGTTGTTTTTCTTCTGTATCTTTTTAGTGATTTTAAAATACAAGTACAAATATATATTCTTAGTCCCCCTCTCATCAAAAGTTAACATACCCTGCATCCATTGTTCTGACCCATTTTCTTAGAACAGTGTATGTTGGACTTCTGTCCTTACTGCTGCAGAGAGCGCTCATTTCATGAAGAATGTACCCTCAACAGCTGGTGTGCTGGGCAAGGCCCGGCTTTGTTTGGATGTGGGGCTGACCTGGGTGTGGCTCCTGGCTCCTCTCTTCATTGCTTTTGTGGCTTTGGGCAGCTCACCCACCTCCCCCAGTCTCAGTTATTTCACAAAACTGGGTCATCGCAAGATGAGTTGAGGCAGTGCTGTGAAGAGGCTCTGCTCTTGCCTCACTAGTACATGGCTGCTTTCTCCATCAGTATCGGTCTTATTTTACTATTTTATTTATTTTATAACATGACCAGTTAAACATTTAAATCTCTACAGTGGGCGAGGACCCTAGTGTCTCTTCCGTTTTTAGAGGTGAGATTAGTGACTTCTAGAAAGAGCATGCTTGATGGCGGTGCGCCTGTCCTCCCACCCCTAGCCTACTTCTCATTCCTCTCTAACCCACCGTAGCCATCAGTTTAGAAGAACATCTTTTCAGAAGTACTGTACATGCTCTAGTTCCCAAGGTAAACAGTGGTTCCGTTACTCCTCCCCTTCCACCCCACCCTGCCCCCTCGCCCCCAGGGAAATTGATTAATCTGAGTTATTAGTCATATCAAACACAGGAGAGAAATACACGCCTGGGCCCTTCACATTTACTCTTGGTAATGCCTGAATTAGATTCATTTTGTTTTACATTTTCCCTGGCAAATCCAATTATAGAATTATTTGGGGGCTCAAATGGCCACCGGCTACAATGAAGCAGGCAATTGCTCTGGAGAGTGATTCCCTCTGACGGGAAGGTTTACAAAAACGCATTCATAAAGTATTCACGCGGGTGGAAAGACATGCTGTTCTCACCATGTTGTCACAGTCTCTGGAAAGACAGAATAAAAGGGCCCTGCCTCCTGCTGCTGTGAATGTTCATCTTGGGAGTGGGTTTGGGAAAGGCAGGAACCTTAGAACCTTGAGGTGGGATACTCGTAAACACCGTCATCCCCTGCTTTAGAGTTTCCGGCTGCTGCCAGTTGTCCGGGTTTATTGTATTGGTGGCATTCAGAGGAAGGACTGGCCTCCCCTTCTCAAAGTGCACCTTGCTACCTCAGGTTTAACTCAGATTTAGACTGTCGAGAACTGGTCCTTGGCCTGCCCATTCCTTTGGAAAGTGGCTGCCTTGGCTTGGGTCACTGTAGGCCTGGGTTGTTTTCCCTGCTCGCTTGTATTACTCTTTGGTCCTGTTTTGGCTCCAACTTGTCATCAATCGTGCTGTTACTACAAATGGTAATAGCAGTAACGGTAACAGCATCCATCATTTTTATTGCACTAATGAAGACTGAGGGACGTCATGTGACTTGCCTGAGGTCTTGCGGCTATTAAGAAGCCAGAGCCGTAGTTCAATCCAGGTGTCTCTGAAACAGCACCAGAGTTCCTGGGGGAAAGAGGAGGAGGATGGTAGGGAGAGACATTTGTGATTTAAAAAATTTTATGATAGTGTGATCACTGAACAATTAGCAGGAAAAGCAGTCATACTGCAGAGAGGGGCGGGCCCACGCCTCTGGAGAGCTCCGTGTCCTATCTTACGGGGGAGTGAGAGCATTAGAGGTCATCATTTGTGCACCAGGATGTTTTCAGCTGCAAATAACAAAATATGAGTGAGACTATTATAAACAATGGGGCTTATGTTTCTTACAGCAGAAATCCAGAGGCAGGTGGTTCTGAGGCAGGTTTCATGACTCAGTGACTTCAGAGCTGGGTGGTGACTGTGATAACTTTTGTGGTCATGAGGATCCCATTCTCTGTGGGTGGGGTCTGAAGCATGGAAAGAAAGAGGCTCAGTCTTCTCTCTGTCCTCCTCTTGTAGTTGGGGAAAGTCCTCCCTGTAGCCTCAGCAGACTTCACTGCAGGTCTCGTTGGCCAGCAGTGGCCCATGACCATGGTCTGGCTGCAGGGTGGCTGGGCAAGCAGGAACTGGCACTGGGTTGTGATATAGCAAGTGGACTTAGTAGGAAAGCCACGTGGATGAGGCGCCTTGCATACAGTAGGTGCTCTTCTGAGGGAGCCGAGAAAGGGAGCTTGTAATGGTGCAGACAAGGAAGCCCAGAGGGTGGGGAGTTTCATTGAAGCTGGACTTAGAAGAAGGATTTCAGCAGTGGACAACAGCATAGTGAAGTCCCAGTCCATCTAGCTTTTGACCCTGACTTTTACAGTTTACACTGAGAGACAATGAATTTAGCCAAGAGTTGAGGTCATTTTGTCAGATGAAGAGGGTGGTGGGCATCCAGGAAAAGAGGGAACCTCATTCTGCAAAGTCAGCAAGGGGTGTCACCTTATTGTATGCCTGGGGACCAGAAGTGGTCCTGTTTGATGGCACTTAAGGGCATTAGGGTTCTGAAAAGAGAGGGGCATGGTGTGCCATGAGGTTGGAGCTCAGCTCTGGGAATCCTTGGGTTCCCCAGGGAAGTTTGGGCCTGTGTTCTGTTGTTTGATCGTCTTTTGCAGTACTGGGCCATCACATGTTCTTGAGCAGAGAATTACAAGAAAAGATTGTATTTAGGATGAAACCCCATGGGCAAAAGGGCAGGGAGGCCAGGTCAGAGCAGGGCCACAGACCTGAAGAGTGGGGACAGGAGAGGCTCCAGAGTCCTCAGCATCTTGAGGAAGCACCAGCAGCCTGATTCCTGACTGGGCTGTGGGAGAGGGAGTATAGGTTGGAACCAGGTGCTGGCTCAGGCCAGGGCTTGTGGTGGTACTGTCCCCTGAGGCAGGAACAGGTGAGAGAGCCATGGAGGGGGCAGGTCAGCATGTTGGAGGCCCCGCCGACCCTGGTGTGTGAGTTTGCACTTCAGGAGGTTGAGACTGTCACCCACTCACCTGCCCTGGCCCTGGCTCCTGCCGGGTTCACCTGCTGGCAGCCAGGGCCCTGGACCCCCCATGCCAGGCAAAGAGCGCAGGGGTTGAGTCAGAGCGATCCAGGTTGAATCCTGGGCCCTGTGTCCGCTTTACACCATGACATTCTCACAGCAGTCCTGTGCAGTCCCATGTTGTAGCTGAGCAAAATGGGGTACAGAGAGGCTAGGGGATACCTCAGAGGGCTGTTGTGACCATTAAATGGTACAAAGCTCGCAGCATAGTGTCTCTAAGGGTCTCAGCCAATGTTACCATGTTTCCTTGTCACTCGTCCCCTCTACACAGCCACTTCTCATTTGTCTTGGTTCCCAGTGGAAGAGAGAAGGGCTGGGAATGTTTTACTCCACCAGAGATTTCCAACAACCAGCAGGGTTTCATTCAGCATTTCTTAAAAAGAAGATCCTTCTCTTAATTCTTCCTATTTGGATCTTAGCTCCTATAGAACTTTCCCTCATGCTCTCTTTTAGTACTTAAAACAATTCTGCAATGAGGTATTATCATCCCTGTTTTCCATATAAGAAACGAAGGCCTAGGGAATTGCCCTGCCTGCAGTCACAGACCTAGACAGTGGTGGGTCTGGAACTTAGGCCAGCTTACCTGCTTTCCCTAGAGGACATTGATGTGATTTGGACTTTAGAAATGGAGTTGGGACTTCTGGAGATCATCACTCTGTAAACATCCTCCAACTCCAGTTCTGAGTCAGGGTCTGCGTAGACTATGTTACAGAAATCAGTGAGTCCTGGTCCTTCCCTCAGGGGCTTAGGTCTGATGGGAGAGACATCAGACATCCCACAGCAGGCCAGCGTGAGGACTGGCCCTGATGAAGGCAGGCCGGGGAACACTGGTTGTCAAGCTGGTTGTGGAGAAGCTGGTTATCAAGAGCCCAGTCTCGATGGATGAGGAGGGGTTAGCCAGGGTAGCTCAGGGTAGAGAGCCAGGATCTTTGAAATGGAAGGGAGAGAGCAGGTACAGCTCCCTCAGAGGTGAGGAGCACACAGGCCAGCAGGAGTGATGGACAGTGGCGCCTGCTGTCCGAGGGATTACCCGAGTCTAAGCTGCCTTAGACGTTTTTGCGTTGTGTGATGAACAGTGGCACCGGAAACCCTGGGTCTAAACCCTCCCTCTGCCACTTACTGGCAATGTCACTGCAGGGAAGTTCTAACCTCACTGATCCAGTTTCCTCCTTGTGAGATAGGGAGAACAGCAGTGCCTCCCGCAGAGGTGTGCTGTGAAGGCAGAGGACCGCAGTACCTGTGACCGTCTCACCACCCACCTGCTCACCCATCACCCGTGTGGGCTCTGTCACCTCCCGCTCTGCGTACAACCCCCTGGGCTGACCTTTTACTTCACCACAACACGAGTGAGCAACCTGAAACACAGAAGGAGACCTTGCTCAGGGTCGTGCCGTCAGTAAATGGAGGAGCCACCCTTGAACCCGCCACCCTGCCCCCAGCACCTTGCTCTGAGCATCTTGGTCTCCTGCACCTTGGGAGGGTTTTACCCCTCAGGAGAGGTGAAGGCCTCATGGGAGGTTTAGATCTGCACAGTCCGGCCGGCCTGGTGGGCGGGCAAGGCCTGCACACTGCACACCTGCTGCTGGAGTTTGGGCCCTGCTTCCTGTCTCCACCTGTAGTTTCTACACACTCTGCTCCGTGAAGGCAAAGTAACCAGGCTGGCAGGGCCCATTATTTAATAGAAAATTAAACAGGCCCATTTCATGCCAGTGACGTTTAATCTGCAGCCTTGATGTTGACAGATTTATCTGCTCAAAATGCATAAGATAATTAGAACACCAAAATCATAAACGTCAGATTAAATCTCGTTCCTTTTTGTATTCTTGGAGTGCTCAAGCTGAAGTGCTCTATCTGTGTAATAAGGTTGGAGAAAAAACAAATGGTACCCCTTCTCAGTGGCACTTTTTGGTGTTTGCAGATAAACAGAAAGAGAATGAAAAATTACGAGAGTCCCTCTCCAGGAGCGCGGCGAGCCTGGAGCACCTGCAGCAGGAGCATGCCGCTGTGAGGGGAGAAAACGAGAGGCTGCGGGAGGAAGTCGGTGAGAGGAACAGGCTCAACCAGCAGCTGAGCCAGGAGCTGGGCAGGTGGGTGCAGTCATGGGGTGAGGCACACCAGCCTCTGCCCCAGTGTGCAGGGATGGATAGGAGCACGCCATGTGTCTGGTGGGCCTGACACCTGGGGAATGATCATCCAGTGGAGGAGGGGTGGGGCGGGCTGCTGTTTTCCACCTTTCCATCTCTATAAAGAGACCCTGTAGGTAGAGAGCCACAAGGAGGGCGTGAGTGCTGTGGCCCTCTGGGAAAGCTGTTTGCAGAGCGAGCTCTGCAGGAGCCCATCAGGGAGCCTGTGTGTCGGGATGAGAGGGCGTGGTGGGGATGGAGGGCATGAGGTGGCCAGTTGTGGAATCACATTAGGCCTCCTAGCTGTAGGACTTTGGTTTCCAGCCACAGGGGGATTCCCAGCAGAGGAGTGACATTTTTTAAAGGATCTTACAGATCCCCCTTTGTGGTTTCCCCTTAGACTCACTCCGGTGTTTTTAGTTGTTTGTGTCAGCACTCACCAGTGCCCGACTCCTCCAGAGTTCCCATCGCCGCCCTCGGCTGCCTGGGTGTGCGGTGGTGTAGACCAACCGCTGTCTTTGCTGTCAGGCAGTCCAGGTGTGGGTCCCAGCTCCACTCCAGAGCTGTGCACAACCTTTCGGGCTTAGCTTCCTCTTGTCCCTGAATCGAGGATTAGCGAGCACATTCCTTTTAAGGTGTCTGTGAGAACTACAGGAGAGAGAGTAAAGGGCTGCCCAGGGCCCTTGGGAAGTAGAGGCTGGGTGGAGTTCTTAACCACGCGTGTGCTCCGCTCTTCTGGCCAGGCGACATGGGCCCGTCCTGGGGGATGAGTAAGCCACCTGGGGTGGAGTTAACCTCTCTTGCCCACTGGGGACGTTGTAGGGCACAGGAGGAGGTGAAGTGGAGGCAGCAGCTGCTCTCACAGAACCACAAGTTGCTCCAGTCTCTCCGGGTGGAGCTGAAGGTGTACGTGAAGCTGGACGAAGAGCACCAGAGGCTACGGCGAGGTACTGGGCCCTGGGGACCAGGCTTGTTCCATCCCAGGGCTGTGAGCTCGCTGGCACTGCCTGCAGCTGGAGCAGGAGGGCAGGCTCTGGCTCCGTGCCCTTTCCCCAAATGCTGTCATCAAACCTTGCGTGACCCTGATGTGGTTTATCTGAAGCCAGCTCTTTGGCCTACTTCTCTAAATAGCAGCAGGAAACCTGGAAGGACCTAGGCTTAGGCATCATGCCAGCTTAGGTCTGGAGTGTCACTCCCTCCATGTGGCTGTGTGACCTTCAGCAGGTCACTTCACCCTTTGGGCCTGTTCCTGCCTTGGGAAACACGTCTGTTAAAATCCACTGTATGGAGTTGTAAGAGTTGAATGGGTCGTGTGTTAAAGTGCCCTCGGGTATTTCCCAACACACAGTAGGCATCCGAGAAATAACTTTCCTTATGGTCTTCCTGCTAGTATGGGCTTCATTCAGCAAATACTTATGGTGCCTCCCATGTGCTGGACCATGTTGGCCCTGGGCCTGTCTATATTTCAAGAGAGATACCAGATCAGAGTGACTCAAGTATAAGGTTTAATGTTTCAGAATCAATTTTGAGGTGTAGTGGGATTTTTTCAAACTAATTTTCCAGATGGTTTCTTCCTATTGAAAGTTTATCTAGAAAAGGGTCGTCTCACAGCTTTCATTTCTCCTCAAGTTGCTTCTCTTTTTTGTGCTGTTGTGTCTTTTTAATATACTGTGGCTCTTAAAATCATCCCCTTTCATTCTATAATTCCAGCCCAAATAGATTTTATTACTACTAGACATAATTTCAGGGTTTGGTGTGCAATTTGCTAGGCTTTTATGGCCAGAAGTGAAAATTAATTTCCAGCTCTTATTTAGCCTGTGGAATAGCAGCAATTAAGTCAGCCAATATTTTTGTTTTTAAAGTCGAGTTGTTATTTTAAATTGTACCTAGTTCTCAGTAAGGGGAGGTGGATGGTGGTGGCGGGTTGAAAATGCCGTTGAGTTCCTTTGATGACTGACCCTTTATTTGTGGAAGATGTCAAGACTTCCCTCTGCGTATGTCCACAGAGGCTGGAGCAGAGACATCAGAAAGCTGGAAGGGGCAGGAGCTCCTCAGTGACCTGCATGACCTCCTGACAGAGATCCAGGCTCTGCGGGCACAGTTGGAAAGGGGCATCAAAACCAATAGCACCTTGCAGAGCAAGCTGGAGGAGCAGCTGGGGCAGGGGGAGAAGAAGGCCCAGGACGGAGCCCTCACTGTGGCTGTCCAAGCCCTGTGTGTCCCTAAGTGGTCCCTTCAGCCGGACAAACACGGTATGGCATCTGCCTCTCTGTAGTTTTGAAGATGTGCATGTCTGTGTGTGATGTGTGAACTGAGTGATGCCCCTGCCCATGAAGGCATCTTTCCATTGATAGTATGTTCATGGTACCCTTGGATCCAGGGCGCCTAACCACTAATTAACAGTTACCTGTGGAACAATGGCATGCCCTCTCTGGAGGTCTTGGTTCTCTGGGAAATGGGGTTTGGGCTTCCAGCCATCCTCATTGCCTTCAGTCTTGTTCCCTCTTATCCAGTTCATCCCATGTCACTCCAAGGCTGAGAACCCTTTTAATTCTCTTAGTGCCCTTCAAAGAGAATCCAGCCTCTTACTCTGACTTTGAGTGTCCTACAGGTCTAGAAAGCTTCCTGGTAGGGAACACGTGGACCTATTTTGCATTTGGAGAGCATGTGGAGGGAGTGGAGAGAGAACCAGACATCCCTGCCCCAGCCCAGAAGAACCTAGGACAAACGAGCAAATGGTCAGCTCAGTGCAGTTGCCCAGGCCATCCCTTTCACTGTGTGGATGAAGGAATTGGAGCTGTGAGTGGCATGGCACTGTTCATTGCAGCTCTCAGTCCAGAGCTACTCCTGACCCCACCCGACCTCCAGCCTCAGATGTCTGGGTATTGTCAGCCTGGAGCCCATAAGGTGGCTGTGTGCATTCAGTAGGGCGAGGAACATTGACAAGCTTTATAGACAAGGATTGTGCAAAAGCTTATCATCACTTGAATTGAGAATTAAGTCTACTGCCTTTAATTTTAAAAGTTCAGAGGTCTTCAGGAGCACCCAGTCAGCCTGCTTTAGCACCCACACTGGTTCATTGATTTCTCCTTGATAAGGATCTTAAAACTTTAACCAAAAAGATGATGTAACAATATGAGGAAAAAAGGATGGGAAGAAAATTCTTCATGATTCTATAAAATGTTCTGGTTATTTTTTTAAATACTTCTCTTCATTTGTTAATGAGATCCAGGCTTGAGTTTATGTCATTCAAATTGGGTTTTGAACCATTTTATGTAGTTTTTTTTTGTTCTGGGGCTTTTTTGTACATTTTGGATGTTGTGTTTTCGCAGTGCTGGGGATAGAACCCAGGGCCATGCATGCTGGGCAGGCAGTTACCACTGAGCCACACCCCAGCCCCACTTTCTTTGTTTTTGCCCAGTGTTACATCATGAATGTTCTCATTTTCGGGTGGGCTTCCTAATAATTTTTTGCAGATTATTGTCAGTCACCAGGCCGTTACTCTGTTGATTGTTCAAGTGGTATCTGATTTGGAGTTTTAGTGATTTCGATGTTTATGTGCTTTTTCTGTTAAGCAGTGTTGTTAGGATAAGATCCTACTAGGGAATCAAAAAGGCTGGGGAGGTGCCACATTACCCTCTTCAACATGGTCCCTATGCCAGCAGTGTTCAGAAGCAGCAGTGTTAGCATGACTCCGTCAGCGTGGGTATTCCCATTTAATTATGGGTCTGTTTCTGGCCCTTTTCAGGGCTCTGAGAAGCCAGGACCCAGGAGGTGTGGTCATGGTCCAGGGGAGGTGCAAATAGGGAGAATGGTTCTGAGCTGGAGCCCCCACGAAGGAAAGCCAGGGCGGCCGCAGCAGGGCAGGCTGTGAGTGTGTCCTTGCCTTTGAAGTCTATCCAGAGGTGGCCTGGTGTGCCTGGCTGGAGGCGTCCAGGAGGGTACCCCCAGCTCACAGTGCTGCCTCAGCAGGCAAGTTCTGTCTTCATGAGTACAAGGCAGGCTTCCATCCTGGGCAGCAGCATTTCTTCCTCTGCAAAGGGTGCTTCAGGACTGTGTTGCAGCTTCTGTGAGTTCAGTTCTAAAGGCTACGGTCTTTGGCTTAAAGTGATTCCTCTCAGGGGCTGACTTCATGGAGCTGACCTCCTGGCTCCCTGGGCCTGGAAACTGCAGCACACCCTTGACGGGGGTGGAAGGAGCATGGATGGGGCACCCTGAGACCTGGACACCGTCCTTGCTGGGTTATGCTGCCCCTTGGCCTCCATTTCCTGAAATCTGAATTATAGTGCCATTCTGCCTACTGGGCTTTGGAGAGCTTAATAGCTTTTTAGATGTCAAAGTGCTTTCCAAGTTATGGAGTGTTGCTCGGTCACCTTGAGCACCTGTTGATTTTTGCCTTCCTGTGGTGATTCAAATGTGTCACCCCATATTCTACTGCAGGTCACTTCCCTCTCCCTCAGGTTACTGCAGCAGCCTTCAAGCTCACTCCTCCAGTCCCAAACTGAGATCTCGACCAGGTATTGCTCAACCTGACTGCCTCCAGGGGTTCCACAGTCTCCCTTTTCTGGCCTCGCACCCTCCTATGTCTTTGGGCATCAGGGCCTTGGCCTCAGGACCTGCTTATTTCTCTCTGAATGACAGTTCACACCTCTGTGACCTTGCCCCTACTCCTCCCTCTGCCTGGTGTTTCTTTCCCTCCTCCCCAGGGGTTAGTCACAGTGGTTTTAAAACCCAACACAGGCATCAGCCTTTGGGAAGCCACCTTTGGGTTGGCCCTCCCCTGGCTCCCACAGCCCTGTGCTTCACCCCCTCTGTCCTGAGCACACCAAGACGAAGCTTCTTGTTTCTTGTCTGACAAGAAGGTTTTCCAGGAAGGGACTGGGCCCAGTCACTCTTTCTCTTTTGTACTGGACAGGTTCAGCAGGACTGATGTCCAGGGAAAATTTGAATAAATGCTGTGTTTCTGAATAAATGTGTTTGTATGAGAGAGAGAGAGAGAGAGAGAGAGAGAGACAGACACAGACAGAGACACTGTACTCTCATTCACTTCTTTCTCAAACACTGATGGCAATGAAACAGTTATTTCCTTCTTGTTTTGCATGTTACAGATGATGACAGATGTCCCATGGCAAGCAGTGGTTCCTTCGACCTGTTTGATTCCACCCTGGCCATGATGCCAAAGTCAGGTACAAAACTGTAGTCTGAGTACCTGAAGCAGCACTGAAGCAGCATTGGGTCAGCAGTGGAACTTTTAAATTGAAGCAAGGGGGTCCCTGGTGCCACCTGGTGTTTGGCAGGGGCTTGGGGTTCAGCAAAGTAAGCTCGGAACACAGGATGCTACCAAGTAGATCTGATGTTCTGCCTGTCATTTTGCAGCCTCAGAGACTCCTGTGCCCTCTGGAAACGACACAGACTCCCTCTCCTGCAACAGTGGCAGCTCTGTAACCAGCACCCCTAGCCTGCCCCATCTGGCTGCTCGCCATTGCCTGTGGGCCAGCAAGAGTGGCCGCTACATCCTGGGCCTGATCGAGGACTATGATGCACTATGTGAGCAGATCCTCCAGGGACAGAGGCTCCTTGCTGAGATGGACATGCAAACCCAAGAGGCTTGCAGCCCCACAGATCCAGAGCTGGGGACAAAGGTAACCTGACAGACAGAATTGGGGAAAGAGAGGTGCTCCCTGGGGCAGTGAGTGGGAGGGACTGACGGAGGGTGCCAGGAGGCAAGTGACACAGTTGTCCTCAGTAGGGCCCTAAATAAGAGGGACCAGAAAGCATAGGTCAGGAAAGGTCAGAGCAGGTCCAGGGTGGGAAACTGTGGGTGGGGGAGGACAGCCTGTTGAGGTCTGTACCCTGATTGGGATCTGCTGTCTGTGCCCATGTCAGCCTGTCTGTCCAGTCTCTCATCCAGTCTTCTGTCCATCTGTCCCTCTGTGTGTCCAGCTGTTCATCTAGCTAGTCTACTTCCCTGCTGTCCAGCCACCCAGTGTACTCAGGCTCTGAAGAGCCTGTGGAGAAGGTAGAGGCCCTGACCCTCGTGAGACAGGTGGCACTTACCGGTGGCACTGGACCAGGCCAGATCTCACTGTACTTACCATACCATGCTGGACCATGCCACGCCTCCCTAGTGTCACACCACACCATATCATACCATACCATAGCATACCACACCCTGGTATCATCGCATATGCCATACTACACCACACACACCATGCCATGTCATACTAGGCCTACGCCACAACACAACACAACACAGCACAGCACACCACACCATAATTTCTGCAACTGCCTTTTGAGGAGCTTGCCAGTGTGAGAAACCCTACATCCACCTCAAGGTGGTTGGTGGCTCCGTCTCTTCCCGTAGAGCTTTCTGTTTGACATTTTATTTCCTCCTCACCACAACCCTGTGAAGCAGTGATGTCATGCCCACGTAGAGATGCTGAGAAGTAGCTTGGAGCCGTCCACATCTGAACTTAGTTCTCTGTCTTCCTAGGTGCTGTCCTCCCATGTTGTGACACTGTGTCCACCTCACAGGACAGCACTAGTCACCTGACTGGCCTATGCAGAAGCTGCCACTTCTGCCTAGGCAGAGGCTCTGAGGAGTTCTGGTCTTGGGGCTGACTTCCGCCTGCCTCCCTGCCCGCATCTCCCCTCCTGCCATGCATCCTACTCTGAACAGGCTGGGCTTCATGCCGCCATACCCGCCTGCTCCACATCCTGTCTCCAGCCCAGATTCCTCTGTCCAGGAACCCCCTGGCTCCATCCTGCTGGACTCCTCCCCATCTTGTTGCCTTCTGTCCAGACTCAACTGCTGGGCATGTGCTTCCTCACTTGCGTCTTCCAAGGCTAGGGGTCAGGTCCACTTCCAGCCCCCAGGCTGACCAGACGCCCGAAGCTTCCATGAGTCACATTTCCTGATCCCTCTTCTCAGGTCTTTACTGGAGATGCCTGAGCCCCCTGGTTCCCCATACCTAATTTGACTTTTTGTTTTTATTTTTTTATTTTATAAAAAAAAAATTTTGCCATTTATGTTCCACTAGACAGATAAACAGGGAGAGGGTCTGCTTTATTCAACCCCATATGTCCACCACCTGGCACAGGACCAGGTGTGGATTAGGTGCTTGCTGAATATTTGTTGAATAAATTAATAAATATTAATAAGATGCCTTTTCTTTTCTGATTAAAATTTTTATTGCACAAAACCCAGAAATTATGGAAAGGCATAAAAACAACATCTATTAATATATTACGTCTAGAGGTCAGCACTTAAAATTTTGATGTGTCCCTCCACCTGAGTGTGTGAGTTCCACATGGTTCAGCTAACACCATGTTGATGCTTTTCCTGTCTGTTGGTTTCTCCTTGCCCTTCACTTTTAGGGTCTGCCAAATCAGCTCACATGTGGACAGATCCTCACTTACTTTCTCTTTCACTGTTGGTTGAACATGTGAATTGTGACGGGCAAGCATCCTCATACATATTATTTAAATTATAGTTTTGATTAGGTACAAATGATGTTATTAGTTCAAAACTTGTGAACTTTTTAGGCTCTTGATGATAACCATTGCTGCATTACTTCCCAAAGGATTGCGTCTGTTTATGAGTGCCCTTCTCACCACACACCTTTGTCTTTGTTGAGTATTTTTATTCATAATGATTTTTTGTTAATTCAATGGTTTTATTTTTATATTTATTACTTATAAAGACAAATGCTATTCATTTCTTTTTTGTGTTTCTCCATCTCTGAGTCTGTGTTTTCTCATTCCTTGACACCCGCTCCCCCCACCACCACCCCCAGTGTGTTTCCTTCTGCTGACAGTGAGGGTGGGAGACTTTAAAGGGCCCCAGCACTGTCCACAGAAAGGAACCGCTGATGCCAAACTGTCCCTCCTGCTGCTCCTGCTGTTGGTGGTGTTTGCTCTGGAGCATCTCCGGGTGCTGCAGCACACAGTGCAAGCCCTGTAGTCTGGAGATTTATGCTCCCTGTTGAAGCTTGCTGTCCGTGTCTGAGGACCACATGTAACAGCTCTCTCATCCCCCGACCCCCTATAGGGTCTGCACTCGCCGCCTCTGAGCAAGTTTGTCTCCGGCGTGAGAACAGCCAGGCTGATCCTGGAAGAGGCCTCAAGTTTGCTGAAGCTCCTCTGGAGAGTCTCACTCCCCACAGATGGCCAGTGTACCCTTCACTGTGGGCAGGTAGGTGGTGACACATGCTTCAGAGGTTCAGGGATGCCCCCTGGGCCTGTGTCTCAGTCCCTTCCTTTGTCCAGCCCAGGACTGGCCCCAGTGGCTGTCACTTGGTGTGGGGAAGTGTCAGAGGGAGGGAAAGACACCAGGTTGGTTACAGCTTGCTGTGTTCTTCCCTGAGTGACCCCCAGCACCCAAGAGCTCAGCCTGCAACCCTGGAGCAGCTGCCCACGCCCCAGCACACGTGTGTTGAGTGGGATCCTGTCCATACTCCACACATGAGGAAACTGAGGCCCAGGCAGTGAGGCACCTCGTCAGGGTTACAGAGCAGGTTTGAAAATGTAAGCACTGAACCCAGAGCTGTTTTTTCACTTCGTAGGCATTGAGTCCTCACGGGCCTGCAGGTTCTCGCCTCACAGTCCCTTTCACACTAGGTGCCTTTGTCTGCACCTTGCACTCCTATTAATAGCTTCCCTTGAATTTGACTAGGCCTCTTTCACTTCTGCTTAACTACTTTGGAGTGACAGGTCCATGCCAGGAACCAGGCAGGTAGAACCCTGCTCCATTTCCATCTGTGGGGTGCATGTGTACTGTGACAGGGGGAGCACCCAGCTTCTTCCCCAGGAGAGCCACGTGCAGGTAGAGGAGGTTGGAGCTCCCAGCTGGGTGGTCTGATACTATTGCCCCCATTATTTACCTGTCCTGTGAATGTGCTATGGGCCAGCAGGGATTTAGGAAGGAAATTTGCTTACCTCTTTGAGTTAAACCCCACTGACAGCTCTTAGATCTGTTGAATGTGGCACTGCAGCAGCCAGTGAAGCAGCCCACTTTCTGAAGGTTCTCTTGAGGAGCCTATCTTGATATTTCCTTTTAAGGATCCCTAGGGGGAGTTGGGTGTGCTAAGCTCAGGGAGGCTCATAACCACCCATTGTTCCATTAAATCATTTTTTTGCCCACTTTAGCTGATGGAGAGTTGGGTGGAAGGTGCGTGTCAGGAGGCTGGGTGGGACTCACTGGTTCCAGCCCCATGGCCTTTCCTGTGCTGCTCTGTGGCTCCTTCCCACCTCATGTCTTAGCTTACAATCTTGCCTCTAAGTGAGAGAGGGCTGCCCAGTCACTCGGTCATAGCATCTTCCTCTGTTTCATCAGAACTCTTGTCATAAAAGATAATTACTTGTTGGTTTGTTTTCATGTCTGCCTTCCTCTGCTTTCCTTCAGGGAACATGTGTTTTTGAATAAATGTTTGATTGGGTGGTTTTTTTCCCATATGACCAGACTCTTATCTGTCCCTTAGGAATTTAAGCAAACACGTCTGAACTTAAGAATTGACCCTCAATACAATGGTTTTGTCCTTAGCACAAGTAGTGATTACTTGTTAAATAGACAGAATGCAGTTCTTATTGTATATGTAACACACATTATAAATTCACACAAAATTGTAGCTGTATGGATTCTCCCCACTTCCAGATCAGTCCAGCGACTGGTTGGTGCTCGAGGTGTTTTGCCCTTATTTCTGACAGTTCTCAGATAACTGATTATGATCATTTTAGTCAGAATTTTAGAGCTAGGACAAGGACTCAGTGGCCGCTGGTTGCTGGTATCCTCAGACCCCTGTGTGGTGTTAAGTTGCCTCTCGCCACTGTTCTGTCACTGCCTGTGTTTTATACGGTGCCTTTTGCCTGGTGTGAAGCATGTGTGTAAAGCAGACTTCTGCATCTTCAGCAGCTGGGTGGCTTTTTGCTCCATGCTGTTCTCTCTGAGAATCAGTGATTTGCCTTTTGCCTTTTAACATACCATCCCATACAGCCCTTTGGACTGCGCTGGAAAGCATGCATCATGGGCATCAGTTGATTTAAGAAAGTTATTGGAGGAGTATAAATATATAGACACATACGTGCTTATAAATTTTAAAATGAAAAATAAGCAATAACAGGCTATGTGTCAGCATGTAAAGGGAGAGACTGGAGGGCCAGGAGAAAGGTAGATTTCTCTGAATAGAACTTGTTTTATACAGTTGGCTTCAGAACTGTATAAATAGTTAACATAATTATAAATAAAATTTATCAAAAAGGGAAAATAGCTATTTCTAAAAATTCATGGTATGAAATCAGTCAGCCTTACTATGGATGGCCCTGGAGGCATGGTCACACAAAGATGGGACATTTCAGTGACTGCAACAGTGACTCGACCATATGTTCCTAGTAGATGTACTCTACAGGTGAGAAAAATTGCCAGAAATGTTTTTTAAAATATAAACTGTTTTCAGTGGTTGGTAATAATATTGGGGTTAATATTCTGAAACTATTGTATTTCTATTGTAAGATAAAAGTCCCTTCATTAGGGACTAAGGTATCAACTATGAATTAAAAGATATAAAATCAAAGAAATGAAGACCTTATAATTTTAAATTTAAATTGTAACACCAGTATGAACTCATGATGTGTTTTCTGTTAAAAAATAAACTTTACTAACTCACTCCGTATAGAAGGCTGAAGAAATAAAATCTGACCCAGTTCCAGCAAGCTCAAATTGCCCTTATACCCTTACGCCCAGATCGTGGTGTCTAACCGCCTTTTCCCTTGAAAGGAGCTTGGTCTCCTTGGAGAAATGACTTGATTCTAGGTCTGGGCAGGAAATGTACACTAGAAGCCTAGAACCTGTTTTATCCTGATAAGAAAGGAAAAGGTGTGGGGAAGAAACCTGAAGATTTACAGTAGCTCTCAAAGTGCAGACCCTGAACCTGCAGCATCAGCATCACCTGGAAATTCATCAGAAATGCAGATTCTTGGGCCTCATCCACACCAACTGAATCAGCCACCCTGGGAGTGGCCCCAATAGTTTGTTTCAGCAGCTCCTTTTAGGAGCTTTGAGAACCCCTGCGTTAAAAGAAACTTAAGAAATAACAAATTCAAAATATGGATCTTACTTGGATCCTGAATCAAACCAATTATTAAAAAGGCATGAAGCACTCAGGGAACTGTGTCCACTAACTCCATGTTTGGTGATACCTGTTACTTGAAATGCTTAGGACCAGAAACGTTTCTGATTTTGGATTTTTTTTTTCAGATTTTGAAGTATTTGCATGGACTTTGTGAGTTGAGCATCCCTAATCTAAAGATCAAAATGCATTGACTCAGAGTTCTGGACTTTGGTGCATTTTGGATTTTGGATTTTTATTTTAGGGATGCTCAACCTGTACTAAGAATTTTGTTCATTTTTTAGGTGAGCTTATGCTATTATGTTGTTTTAAAGTCCTTTTTTCCCAGAGATACATACCGAAATATTTTATAGATGATAAGATTAGTTCCTGAGATTGGTTTCAGATTAATTTTGGAGAGAGAAGGGGCAGGAGTATAGGCAAAACAAGTTTAGTCTTGAATTGATAATTGTTAAAACTGGATGGGTTCCTGGGGGGTCATTATCCAATTCCTTCTACTTGCATAAACATTTGAGTTGTTCCTCATAGAAAAGAAAGCAAACAAGCAAAATCCCTTCCCAGAAGCTAGGCTGGGAGACAGTGAAGGAGATTTTGTGGCCTCCTGGACAGGACGTGGCCTCCTGGACGGGGTGTGGCTTCCAGTCCTGAAGTGCTCACTGAGCGCTGTTCTGTTGAGATTGTCAAGAGTGTGCTTACTTGCCTAAGCATTTCCTAATCCCTCTATTATCAATAAATAGATATTATACTCCATTATGCTCTGCAATTTTCAGTATTGTGAAATTTTTAAAAAATGGTATCCAGTTTTTTTATGTATATTGTTATATTTTGAAAAAATTCTTTAAACTGTTTTTTAGTAAAGTTGTCAGTTATTAACTAAAAAGAAAGAAAAGAAAAAGGAAAAAGGAGAGAAAATAAGAACTCTTCTCTTGAGTGACTGCTGGGTACCAGGTACCACTTATATGTAGCATCTTTATTTTACCCCTTTACCATGACCTTGGGGAATTAGGTTTTTTGTTTTTTATTTTAAATTCCTAAATGGAGTTTTAAGATTCAGATGTTCTTATTTTTTTAATTCAATATTTAGTTTTAAATGTTTTTATTTGTAATTGATCCATAGTAATTTTGCACATTTCTGGGGTACAGTGTGGCACTTCAGTACATGTGTGTTATGTGTAACTGTAGTGGTCAGATCAGTGTCATTGGCATATCCATCGCCTCAGACATTTAACATTTCTTTGTGATCATTCAAAGTCCACCCTACTCTCTGGAGTTAGGGTTTTTGTTGTTGTTGTGGTTGTTTTGTTTTGTTTTGGGGGATTGAACCCAGGGGCACTTAACCCCTGAGCCACCTTTCCAGCCCTTTCTTAAATTTTATTTAGAGATAGGGTCTCGCTGAGTTACTCAGGGCCTCAATAAGTTGCTGAGGCTGGCTTTAAACTCGAGATCCTCCTGCCTCAGCTTCCCAGGTCGCTGGGATTATAGGCTTGCACCACTGTGCCCAGCTTGGAGGTAGGTATTCTTGTTCATATTTTCCAGAAGTAGGAGCTGAAACTCCAAGGAGGTAAATGACTTGCTTCAGGATCACATAGCTAGGAAGTGGCAGAGCTGGGTTTTGGAGCCCTTGCTGTTTTTACTATAGTGTATTCATGCTGTAAAAATGAAAGTTTGAATCCAGTGAAACAGCAGATGTGTAAATTATTAAAATCCATGGTTTTAAGTGCTGGACAGGATGTGTACAGGGAGTTAGGAGACTGCCAGTGACAGTTAACCTTGCCAGTTGGCAGACGAGTCCCAGCACCTGCTCTGCATCAGGCAGAGGTGATCAGGCGAAGAAGGAGCTGGTAGTTGATAGGGGATGCAGGCCTGCAATGGCCAGTTGCTACAGTCCACCAGCTGTGGGCAGATATGGGGAGCCTCAACTCCTGGTGCAGAGGGGCGTCAGGTGAAGCATCCTGGAGGAAGGGACAACTGAGCTGACTATAGAAAGAGGACCAGGTTAGCCAGGCCAGGAGTGAAGTGGCCATCCTGGCTTCCATGGACTCCTCTGAGCCGCCTTCTCCTGCAGTGTAATGGGGGGGGGGGGGGGGTCAGGGATGGTTATTCCAGTGTCACAGATGTGGAACTAAGGCTCTGACGGTGGGGTGGTTTGTCCTAGGATGTGGAACTGTGACCACAGCCCAAGCCTGTGGGCCCTGGATTGAGGGAGAGAACCATGCAAGCCTGACATCTGAATTAGGGTCTGCGGGGAGAACCACTGAAGGCCTTTTACCTGACATGATTGGCTAATGGTAAAAGTAGGTTAAAACTGGGAATCAAAAAGTGATACATACTTTAAACATTTCATTTAACTTAAAACAGATAAATGTATATACATTGCCGTTCTTTTGATGGAGGGCCAGGGCCTTTTCTTTAAATATGGGTCTGCTGATTAGAGTTCCACATGTCCTTTCATAAGCCACATCCATAATGTATGTCTGTCACTTCCAATTTCTGTTTCTTTAAGATGAAGAGAAAACTTAGACACTTGTGAAGCAATCTGAATTTAGAATTCTTCTAGACTGTGTTCCTCCCACATCTCATAGAGTTGTCTCACCCACACCTAATTTGCCAGAATGTGTTTTTCAGTGGCTCGCCTTTCTCTGGTCTTCCTGAAGCATATGTTAGTTTTCATACAGCCCGTTCTCTCTGTCCAGACATAGACTTCATAGGTTCACTTAATATTTAATTAGATTCTGTAATTCTGTTACAACTACCATAAATAAGTCTGGGAACAAACTTCCCAGGGGCTCTTCATAGCTGACAACTAGGCAGAGCAGAGGTGTTCCAGCACAGCCGGGAGTAGCAGGTGCTGAGGAATGGAGCTGGTTAAGAGGGCTCTGTTCACCTCCCAGGCCTGGGGACCCAGAGTGGCCTCCCATCCACACTCTACTCTGAAAAATCAAAGTGGGTCCTCCTAATGAATCACACTCACCAACTAATAATTCTGTATTTTTTTTCAAGATTTAACACAAAATTTTAAAATCAGCATGCTTGTTTTTATTTAAAGAAAAAATACCTCAGTTTGAAATCATGTCTCCTGGAGACACTCTTAGCATTTTGTTGCCATTTGGCCTCCAGCTCTGTGGGCGTAGATATGTGTTCAGTTTTATGAAATGAATGCTGTAGAGGCAGAGTACAGCCTCTGTTGTTCTGGGCTCTTTTTCTCTCATTATAATCTTTTATACATATTGATATTTATATCAATAAATAGAACTCTACAGCATCATTTTTAATAGCTGCAGAATTACTTCTTTCTGTGTAAGTACCGTGAGTTAGTCAGATCCATATTAAACAAATCAGATTGTTTATTTTCTCCTACCACTAACAATGCTGAAGTGAACTTCCATGGAGAATCAGGAACCTTCTTGTGCTCGTACTATTGTATTTTGATGTAAATGCTGTAGGGTAGACTTGCTGGTTCAAAGATGTGTGTGCATTTACAGTGGATCTCGCTGGTGTGACAGCAGGGCCTTGCCAATTTGCAGTTCACCAGTGGTCACAAGACTGCTTCCTCTCACCCTGGACTCTATCCAGTTTTGCCAATATGATGGACAGAAAAAGCCTTCTAGCTTTTATTTAAATATCTTTGCTAGTGAAGTTGAGATCTTTTTATCTGATTTTGTAATTGTTCCTACGTGATATGGCACTTCATATTCCTAGTTCAGTTTTCTGATTCCTTTTCTCTTTAGATCGGAGAAATGAAAGCGGAGATCACCAAACTACATAACAAATTGTTTGAACAAGAAAAGAAGTTGCAGAACACCATGAGACTTTTGCAGCAGAGCAAGCACCAGGAAAAAGTCATCTTTGACCAATGTGAGTGAGCAGTGTGGGTAGCCATCATGCCTGGCCACTTCTTGCCTCTCAGGGCTGAGTCCTGCCCTGGCGTAGCCATGCTGGAGCCCACACTGGTGGTGCTCAGGCCTCCTAGTTAGGGGTGTCTTTTCTTACTGCATTCTTTCTGACCTGCACAGATCCATCTGTTCACTTACCTCCTTCCACTGAGGAGACAGGTGTGTGGCATGTGCAATATGGAAGCACGGAGGTGGTAGTGGGGTGGGCATCGCTGTTCTGGGAGATGAGCATCCTGAGTGAAATGATCCTTGAGGCAAATCTAAAAGGAATGGGTGTCATCAGGTGGAACAGGGAGTGGCAGTCCAGGCCAGGAACAGCAGGGACAAAGGAAGAAATGAGATCTTCTGTGTGATAAACCAGAAGCATTCCTGTTGGTTGCTATGACAGGTTGAGGTGGGAGGGGCCCAGGGACTGGGTCCTGTGTTGTGACAAGCTCGGGTGGCTTACATGTAGAGCAGAGGATCGACCTGCCACGCCCATCAGTGAAGAGGGTTGCTACTCTACCAGTGAGCAGGAAAGAGCAGGCAAGGACGGTGGATCCAGAGTAGATCATGGATTTGAGGAATCCTCAGGCAGGTGCAGAGCCCCAGGGTCAGAGAGCCAGTCAGTCCCAGCTCTGGTCTAGCTGCTCATCTGGTTCCCTGGTCTCAGCCTTCAGCACCGCTCCCCGCAGCTTCCATCAGCACCTTCTGTGACCCTGCCCTGCTGGGCCTGTGCCGCCTGCATGTTGGTTTGCCTACCTGGGAGACCCTCTGCCTGGAGCACCTTCCTCTGCAAGGTGCTGCCAGCCTTGGACACTCTGTTGGCAAAGTCCCATTTTCTTGGGGTCATCCTGGAGCACAGAACATAGACTGTTGCCAAGCGGGAGTTTTCCTGACCCCCGCTCCCTCCAGACCTTCTGAAAGTGGACCCTGTGGGATGGACAGAGTGGACTGCAGAGTGAGAAGCTCCTTGGTGAGCAGCACAGACTCCGAGGACAGGTGGTTCCTGTTAGTGAGGAGCTCGGGCTTAACTGAGGGGTGGTGGGGGCACAAAGGTCAGCTGTGGGAGCAGTGCTGAGTGCATCCAGGGAGCCTGGTCAAGGCCCTGGACAAGGTTCTGGTTCAAGATTGACTGGGCCTTGAAGAATGAGCAGTCAAACAGACAGCAAAGGGGCAGGAACAGGATTCTGGTGGCTACCCTGTGGCCTCACACCACAGCCCAGAAGGCAAGAGAGTAGAATTTTCTGGAACATGCTTAGGACATGCCAGGGCCTTTGAGGAGCCTTGTCGACTGAACTGAATGTACATCAGGGATTGATACTGTCCACTGTGTGTCAGAAGATCCCATGGCTGAGCATGGAGGGGCCGCACATCAGGAGAGGCCAAGGTGGGGCCGTGACAATCCCCCAGGTGGGCAGTGGGGAGGCCTCTTAGGGCCAAGGTGAGACTGTGGAGGAGGGGGGGGGCATTTGTGAAGATAGTGAGGGGGCGGTCCAGTAGTGTGGTGGATGTCATGAGGTTCTGGCTGAGGTGTTCCTATCACTTCTAGGGAAGCAGGGCACTGTGGGGAAACAGGTGCCAGTCATGGTCAGATCGAGGTAGCCATGGAACATTTGGGTCAGACTCTTGGGCAGCAGGGGACAGGAGTGGTGCTCTCTGTGGCCCCCGAGGTTGGGAACAGCAGAAGTCTGCCCTGGCACCCTCTTCCTCTGCAGTATGGCCAGGATAGTCACAGGGCACAAGGAGGTTTGAGAAGCAGGGAGGAGGTTCAGATGAGATTAGTGACCATAGCAGGCCATGCCACACCCTGGGTCAATGAGCGAGGAATCGGGAACAGCCAGAGTGCAAAGCTCTGCTCTTCTTGTGACTTTAACTCTGAGCTTCAGTTTCCTTTTCCCCAGGGGAGACAGTGATTCCAAAGGACTCAGACTGGCCCCATGCAGACCTGGGTTCTCATCATGCTGTATAAACGGTACCCCGTTTCTCACCTGTAGAGGAATGTGAAACTGCTGAAAGGGACTGTCCGTAGCACAGTGCAGGGCGGAGCTGCTTTCTGCCTTCAGTCAGTACAGATGAGCTGCAGGGTATGGGGTACGAGGTACGGGGTACAAGGGCTCGCTCATGGCAAGCCTGCGGACACCTCTCAGCATGTCCCCACCTGACGATCTGCCACCATCTGTGTCTTGTCCTGACAAGTCAGGTCCTGGGAATTCCCCAAACCCTGCCAGCCTCATGGGCCTGCTTCTGGATCTAAAGTGACTAAATGAAGGCTGGATAGCATGCCCTTCTCCTTCCCCACATGGTGACAGGGACGAGCAAGGGCTAGAGCTGGTCCCTACCTGTGTCCTCCTAGGGTCCACAGGGAAAAGTAGGGAAAGGGTGTCCTGGCGAGACCCAGGGACCCTGCCGCTCACCAGGCACGTGACCTGGATCCACCAGCTTCACTTCTGAGCCTCAGGTCCTCACTTTTCAAGGGAAGACAGTGATCCTGGCTTGTGGGGTGGAGGTGAACCGTAGTTGGTACCTGGCCAGGTGGGGCAGTCAGGCCAGCCTCCCCTGAGGGGGGAGGAGCCCTGGAATGACTCATGTTACCCTGGGGTGTGAGCCTCTTCTTTATGCTGGGACAAGCCTTGATTTGGGACACATTCTTTACCACTTTGTCCCTCTGTGGGGATTTCTGTGCCTGGGAGTGTGGGTGGTGCTGTTTAGATGTAAGGGCTACATCAAAACTTGGGTGAGGTAACCCTTTGCTCTATGGTGAGTTTTGTTCTCTCGGTACATTCAGTACTCTTTCAAGATTATTTTTAACCTCGATATCATGATACTTAATCTTTTCTGGGTCATAGGCCCCTTGGTGAATTTTGAGAAAGCATGGTCTCTTTCCCCAGAAAGAGTGCCCACATCTGTGCCCACACACAAACCCGCACATTATGTCCAGGGTTTAGGATTCTCCAGAGCACATCCATGGCCCCAGGCTGCGAACTTCTGCCCTGCAGCCTGTGGGGGTGGAGGCACAGAGAAGCAGTGGCCACCTCTGAGGTTCATTTTGTTCAGTTAAAGCCACACTGCCTGTCCCTCCCCTGATGTTGCAGATTGCAAGTAGATTTCATCACCTCCAGGTGGAATTTTTTGTGAAGGACAAAGAACGTTTCGTCCAGGTGTCCACAGAGCACCTGCTCTGAGTAGGCCGCGGGCAGCCAGGCTGCTGTGGGGGGTCAGTCTGTTTTAGCCACAGGCACTGCTGGCCCAAGGCCCAGTTCCAGAGCTGTGTCTGTGCCACTGGGCAGTGGCTGATTCCCTGACCCTCACCAAGCCCTATTTAGAACTCAGAATTCCGCTCAGCGGTGCCATTCCTGCCATTGCTGGAGTTTGAGTTGGATAAGAAAAGATGGAGGGAGGAAGTGGTGTTCCTTCACAACTGCTTCCCCAAGAGGTGGACACTCCCACTCTCCTGGAGGTTCTGCCTGTCTACTCTGTACTCAGCTCAGGTGCCAGTGGGCAGCGTCCTCTGAGATTGCCCATCAGTCCGCTCCTGTCCAGGCAGAATGCAGCTTCCCCAGAGAGACCATGGGGGCTGTTCTGCAGCTGAAGGGTGGGGAGGCAGAACGCCCAGGGTTCTCACCGAGGGCCTTTAGGAACTTGGCCTTGTGAAAACCCAGCTCTGCTTAGCTTCCTTTGGCACTTGATGTGGACCTGCACACATGGGTTTGCATCCCCTCTGCTTCCCAGAGGGCTGAGGACACCATGAGTGCCAGCCCTGTGCCATCGCCTCCCTGGCCCACAGAGACAAGCCTGGGTTGCCCGGGCTGCCAGCTAGCCTGGCAGAGCCTTGGTATTGCCTTTGACAACAGCAGGGCATGCCCCACCCATGTGTCCCTGGGACTGGCTTGGTAGGGCTGATCGAGCTGTTGGTGGTCTGCCCTTTCTGATGTGTTGTTTGTGCTGGGTCCTGTGAGGGGACAGGACAGGTAGGGCCTTCAGCTTCTCTCTGTCCTGGATACTTCCAGTGGTTCATGTGTCGGAACCCTCAGGTTTGGGCTCCTCCCCCTGCACTGGGCTTCCATGCTGCCCTCCCAACATCCATGTCTCTGATCATCTTGTTCTTTGCTTTCTCCCCAGTGCTTGTAACCCACAAAGTCCTTCGGAAGGCCAGAGGAAACCTAGAGGTAACTGTGTCCCTTTGAGTTTTTTTTTTTTTTTTTTTTTTTACTAAAAGCTGAGTTGTGGGAAGGGACAGGTACAGGACTGAGATGACCTCTTTTGAAAAATGAAGTTGGAAGTGGAACCAGGGGTCATGTCCTCCACAGAGTTATATTTTTCTGCTCACAAAGGATGACGAGTTCCATGTCTGTCTTAGTGTTTGCTCTGGTTTTTAGATTCTATTCTGTTTTTACCAGTGAGAAAAGCAGCAGCCAGTGACTGGCACGTAGTAGGACTTTGTTGAATCTTTCTGGAATGAGTGAATACAGTATGATCTCATTGTCATTCTGGTCTGTAAATGTTTACTCATTAAACAAAATGTCTTTGAAAGCAGTTTCAGAACAACATCTTGCCTTTAACTCTGTCAGGGATCTTACTTCTGAAACCCTCCCCTGGACCTAAACCTCTCCTTTTCTTCCCCCTCCTTTTCCCTAGCTGAGGCCCGGAGGTGTCCATCCAGGAACGTCCAGTCCCAGCAGACCTGGCTCCTGAGGACTTGAAGCCAATAAAGCTTGTGGCCCCAAGATCACGCGTCTCTGTTCCAGCTGAGGCTTCGGCGGCTGAGGGAGGAAGGGAGAAAGGGCTGCGTGGCCCAAGGAGATCTGTTTCCCTCACTGTTCTCTGTTCGCAGTGACTCGTGGGTTGTGCCACAGAGGTTCAGGGGTCTGCAGTGAGTGTGAGAAGGCCTTGGGCTCTGGGAGGCTGGGTGGATCGTGACAGGGATGGCAGCTGAGGCTGTGCACATTGCTGGGCTCCTGTCCACCACGGTGTGCTCAGCTCTCACTGGCTCTGCAGTGAGAAGAGTCTCCTTGAATGATCCATTTCATTCCAAGGGGGTGATTCAGTCATTTTGTGTGGAGCCTCAAAGCCTGGGTGCCAACCTCCCAGGAGGGACAGGCCAGGTTCAGGAGTCAGTTGGTCATCAGATCTCGTGCTGAGTCCACTCAGGTCTCCAGATAGGAGGCCTCCGTGCAGCGTGGCCGTGGGGCCGTGCCTGCCCCCTGCAGGTGCTCAGCCTCACAGTAGCTTTGTAGAGCAGCCCTCTGAGGTAGGAAGGGGCAAAGTGAGGCTGGGACTTGGCATTCACCTGCCCCGATGATGACAGGGGCCTGTCTACCCGGCTTTCGTCATTGCTGCCTGGGGTACTTGGTTGCTGCAGCCCATCATTGACCCTCATGCTTATGAACATCACTGAACAGCACAATGTCCCCGAGAAGTAGACACAGCAGGGCTCCAGCCTGGCACAGGGCACCTCCTGGAGACAGTGGCAGACTAGGCCTTCCGCCATGCTTTGACATGATCCTCTGACACCTGGCCTCGCTCTTCCTGTCTCAGAGCCCCGTGCCACAGAGTGCCCAGCTGGGCAGGAGGGCAGGAAGCACCTGCCCTGACTCAGTCTCCCTCTCTACCCCTGCGCCCGCCATTGTTCTGGGCAGTTGAGTGTCTGTCTGGATGACCGTGCAGTTCGCTTTCCTTCTGAAGTCACTCATGCTGACATTCTGCCTCTGGCCGTAGCCTCCCATGCGCCCAGCTCCCGGCTGCCTCATCCCTGTTGTGTCCTGACCTCTTGGAGTTTCTCATCTCTGGTCCGCTGCCTCTTCTCCTGTCCCTTGGCCCCTTTCCAGTCTTCAGTTCCTTTTCTATCCAGTTTCTTGAATCTTGCGCCCTGTGTCCAGATTCCTTCTCTGCCCTGCAGCAGCTGAGGTGCTGAGAAAATAGTGCATCCTCCCACTCAATACCCACTGGTGGCTTCCCACCACCTTCTGGTCCAAGGCCAGGGCCCTGAAGTGTTCACTGGAGCCCCCTGTCTGGCCCTTGCTGGTGCCCCTGGCTCCTTTCATTCCACTTCCTTGCGTTCTGGCCAGGCCCATGTGTACCAACTCCCATCTCCAGCTCCTTGCTGGGGTCTTGCCGCCCTGCCCAGCCCAGCCTGACCAGGATGCTCACTTATTGAAGTGCCCTTCCTATCCTTTTTTTCCAGCTGGCTTTGAGTGGTCTTCCAGAAGTCTTTTCCCCTTTGGGGAGCTTCTCCTGACCTCTGATGCTAGGCAGCACACCTCTCCTCTCTGCTCCTGCAGCCCCCCCAGCTGTCACTCCCTGTTTGAGAACCTCCCTGAGTTCCTGCAGGCCTGGTACACAGAGCCAAGCAGATGGGACCAGTCCCTGGGAGAGACTTGGTTTGAAGAGGCTGCCTTCACGTTGCTGGGAGACTGTACTGACTCCACTGCTCAGTCCAGCGCAGCTTCAGACACCCCACCAGTTCCTCCTTGGAGTCCTTGGAGCCATGGTGGGCTGTGGTGGTGGTCAGGGTCACCCTGTCTTCAGGGTCCAAGGGCCTTAGCCTATGATTTGTGGAGCTGGGCCTTGATCCCTCTTGATCCCTCCTGTCCTTCCAAACTCCAGACTGGCTTCTTCTGCTACCCGCACAGCTGCCCAGATGCAGTGATGCTCAGCTAAAGGCAGAGGGAGCAGAAGCCCAGGTGAGCCCAGGAGTGGGCCTTACCCTAGGCCCCCTGTTCTCCACTGAGTGGGACAGGAGGTGGGGAAGCCTCCCCACTTCCTGCAGGGCTTCCTGTCGTCTTTGCTCTCTTCCTGCACAGCCACACCTCATTTTCGTCCTTGCCTGTGTGTGAAAACTGATTTAGGCATAATGTCACAAGGAGTTCCTTTTCCAAGAAGTCACATCATGGACTTGCCGAGCAGAAGCTGGTCAGCAGGAGAGCAGGAGGCCTGGGTCCTGTCCCCAGTCTCCACACCTTCAGTTGGGACTTCCCTTTCTGCCCAGTCCTGATGGCGGGGTTGATGAGAACCTCAAAATTTAGAAGTGGCTGAACACTAACATCCTTGTCAAAAATGAATGGCTCTTCAGTATCTCTCTGTGGCTGGTCCCAAGCATGTTTTCAAAGTGTTATTTGAAGTTTCTGTGTCAGGTGTGCATAAAGGCAGCGTGTGTGTGAATGGGCAGAGGCGGGGTTGTACGGTGTAGTGGTTAGTGCTCAGGCAGCTTGATGTCAGACCTGGGTTCTGAGTTGTCCTTGCCTGGCGCATGGCTAGTGCACGGCCCATGGGGCCTGAGCTTGATCATTGGTGAGGGCACGAGCTGGGGGTGCTCTGAGGAGGGAACCCCTGGTACATCCAAGCCTGTCTGACTGCTAACCCCCTGGGAGCACTGCCTGCAGGGTGGCCCTTCCCTGCAGCTCACCACAGGTTCTCAGGACACAGAGATCCAAAGCAAACGTGTTTTTATTCCTTAGCTTTAAATAGTCCCAGCTTTGTTCTAGGGAAGGCCCGCCCTCTTCTAGGAGGTAGGGGAGCCGACGGTTTGGGCTGGATTAGGGCCAAGAACAAATTCTGCAAATAAGGACAGTTTGGACCTTGGGAAAAGCTCCATTGTCCCTGGTGAGTTAATTTCCCCAGCAGCTGAATTCAGGAGGCTCCTGAGCAGCAATCAGAAAATGCGTCAATTTCACGTCCTCAGTGAAATTAATCACCACGTGTGCAGCACACCTGAGAGAAACAGCTGCAGGGGCTAAATATAGAGAGGAGAGGCGAGGGAGAGGCCGACGAAGCTGGGCCCACCTTGGGAGTGGTGCTTGGACCTCACCTCTGAACTACACCTGCCTGCTTGCCTGCCAAGAGGTGAAGGGTAAGCTCCTGGACCCCAGGCAGCTTCAGCCTGGATAGCAGTAGCCACCTCCCTCTGCCCTGTGATCATTTCTTTAGTCTGCACCCTTGTCCCCATTTCACAGATGAGGAAGCTGTCACTCAGAACCTGTTCTCTGAATTTTTCTGCCCTCTAGATTATTGTCAGATTCCAAAATCCTGTCTATTTGAAACACCACGTAGCCCTGCCCTATGTTACAAACGGGAGTATCCCCACCTGCCCTTTCCCGCTCAGTGTCTCTGGGTGACCAGAGCAGGCACCCAGAACCCCACAGCTGAATTCCTCCACACAGTAGCTTATGAATGGCCGGTGGACAGAGAAAGAATGGTCTTGTTAATATGTTCTCAGCATCGCAGAGGCCAAGAAACCTGCCTGGGGGATCCTAGCCCTGCCAAATAGCCTCTGCAATCTTGGCCATATTTTATGTCT
Organism: Glaucomys volans; assembly: GCA_020662805.1. NCBI lineage: Eukaryota > Metazoa > Chordata > Mammalia > Rodentia > Sciuridae > Glaucomys > Glaucomys volans. The sequence continues at coordinate 1,282,620 of JAJEJO010049769.1, forward strand.
AACTCAAAAATTCAGTTATCAAGATTACTCATCCCAGGAGGCCAGGCTCTGCCTCAGGGGCCAGACATGTTTACATCTGGCCACAGTGGGGCCTTCCCAGCTGGGTCTCCTGGTTGCTAGAGGACTGACTGTGGGCAGATCCAGAGACCCCTTAGGAGGTGCCTGAAAGGGCCAAGCCTCGCTTTCCTCATTTGCAAAGTCATGAGATGGGGAAAGATAAAGATAACAGATGGGGAAAGATAAAGATAAAGATAATGGCCCAAGGTGAGGCCTAAGCATCAGCCCAGGCCTAGGCGTTCATGTCCATGAGAGTGCTGCCTCCAGCCAGCACCTCATCCCTCACTCTCTCTGCCCTGTCTGCCATCAGGGCCACTTTAGCTCCCAAAGCCATCGGCCACTTATTGCAATAGTGGGACCTCCCCACTTCCACACCTACCCTCTCCAGGTGTTCCCGGGCCACAGCTAGAGCGGGTCCACAATGCAAAGCCAACCACGTAGCCCCAGTGTCAGCGCAGAAAACTGCCTTACCTGGTGTGGTTCAGGCCCCAGCTGCTGCTGCCCTCAGCTTTCCTCCCCAGTCACAGGACCTCTGCACGCTGCCCCCTGCCCAGCACCTCTCACCCTGGCTTCTCTTGCTTGTGGCTCCTGCTCATGTTTCAGAGCCCAGTCATTAGTCTCCCCCATCAGAAGAAGCAGTCATGCTGACACGGCGCCTGCTTCGTCGGCCTCACTGGCATTTGGCCACCATGAGACTTTGAATTTGCATTTGGGTGTGATTTGGGGTCGTTATGCCCCTAGAATTCTGTCACTAGACTGAAGTCCTGTGAGGGCCCAGACCTGGTGTGACCAGCTCACCCTCCAGCCCTGGCGCCTGGCACCAGACCAGCCAGTACATCACTCACCCAGCTTCCTCGGCCGCTCCCACCTCCTGCACGAGCAGGAGAGACACATCACGGTGCTCACAGGAACACTTGCCCGGGCTCCCGTGACCAGGTAGTGTTGGGAGCATTGCCACGCGGGCCTCGTGCCAGCTCTGTGGGGATGGTACTGCCATTTTCAGATGAAAGATAGAAGCACAGAGCCACCTGCCCAGTGTCACAGGGCCAGGAGCTGGGAGCGGCATTCCAGTGGAGCCCGCAGGTGCCCCCGGCCCCAAGTTGTGCCACCCTCACGTGCAGCTCGGGGTGGTCAGGCTGGAGGGCTGGGCTGTGCGGGTGCATGGTTTGCGCTGGCAGAGTGTCTACCTCGGCATGCCTCCTGCTCGGAGGGTCCTGCCAGGGACCCAAAGCCCGGCCCTATCCCTGGCTTGGCCCATCTGCTCCCCTCTTGGCCTCAGTCTCCATCCTCAGTGGAGGGCAGAGTTGGAGCTGCCTCTGATTATTTTCAGCCTCTGTCTGTGGCCTCCCTGCCCTTCAGCAGTGTCCATGTTGACCCCTCCGTGGGGAGGCCTCTGCCGTGGCCTGGCCCAAGGGCAGCACTGGTGTGGCGAGCCCCTCCCCTGGATCTCTGCTGGCAGCTGCACAGTGGTCCCCAGCACCTCCCCCGCGCCCCTCAAGAGCTGTCATCAGCGTCGCCGTCAGTTGGCCTTCACACTGGAGCTTAATTACATGTTTGCAGGCTTGAAAAGACACTCTAACTGTATTAATGCCACTTTCTCCTAAACAGAACAATATGTGGTCCCAGCTCAGTTGGGGCAGTGGACGGCGGGCTGGCAGGCACAGGGAAGCAGAAGAACAGGGTCACCCTGGACGCCTCCTCCTGAGCTGAAATGACATGGGGTTGGAGGCCAAAGACATAGGTGACCAGGCCACAAGTCTCCCTGGGGGCAGGGCTGATGGCTCGGAGCCCAGCTAGAACCGTGTGTGTGTGTGTGTGTGTGTGTGTGTGTGTGAGAGAGAGAGAGAGAGAGAGAGAGAGAGAGAGAAGCCTGAGTAGGGGTGGGGGGGGCGCTGGGTACCGAGCACAGGGAGGAATTTGAAGACATTCGTTGGTGCCAAATTCATTTCCAGCACCTACCTCCTCCCCAAAGTTGCCAGGTCCAGGGTGTGCCCCAAGGCGCTCCCAGGCAGGTGTTGGAAGAGGCAGGCCCACAGTTAACTGCTCCATCAGTCACCGTGAACAGGGACTCCTAACGGCCTTGGAGGTGGACAGGGAAGGTGTCCTGTGGTGACCCTGGGTGAGTGCTAAAGGCCACCTGGGTATTTGTGGGGAGAGCAGGTGAAGAAAAGGGGGTGCTAGGCAGAGGAAGGAGCTGATAAAGCCCTTGGTCAGTGCCCTGGATCTGGCTGGGGTTTAGAGTCCACTCAGGCATGCTGGCAGGGCCTTGGGTGCCGCCATGGGGCAAGAGGCTTCATCCAGGAGCCACAGGGAAGAGCCTGGAAAGATGGTGTAGGGCAAGGGAGTGGGGTGGGTCTGAGAGGGTCAGGCCAGAGTGTTCTCACCTGGGCAGGGCTGGAAGCAAGGCTGCGGTGGGTTCAAGATACCCAGGAGGACACGGCGTGTTTGTGTCATGTGGACATGTGCCCTGGGGATGGGGGCAAGATCAGGGTGGAGCAGGCTTCTGGCTCAGGCAGCAGTGTGACTGTATTCACAGGGAGAGAGCAGTGGAGGTGGTGACTAGGCCAACCTCCTCTTTCACAGTGGGCAGGGCAGAAGGTGACCGGTGGGAGGGCCCTGCAGGGGGAGGGAGCAGTCTATGCAGAGGCTGCAGAGGGACCCAGGACACTGAAGTGCAGCCCCCATGTCAAACGTGAGGCTGGGGGCAGAGAGCTCAGTATTTGTGCTTGTTTTGGGAGGTCACTGGGAAACCAGATGGAGAGGCCAGGAAGGAGGCAGAACAGGCTAAATGTGAGGCCTGCCGGACTGGTTGAAGGACTCAGGGCCTCCAAGGTGGGTGGGCTGGTGTGTCGGACTGCAGGGCGGTGACAGCCAGAGGAAGCAGCTCTACCACACAGCAGTGGGAACACCAGCCTGGAGGTGGCCTCCGGGGACTTGACTTGCTCGGGACTCCTGTTAAGATATGGCCTCTGGGCCCCGCCCTAGAGTGACATGGTGACATCTGGAGACAGAATGGTGTCCAAGCAGCTCCTGCACAGCTGCTGCTTCTGCCCTCTGGGAGTCATCTGAGTGCTCCCAGCCACCATTTCCTCACCTACCAAACCTCCTCCCCCTGAAGTCCCCATCTACTTCAAGGTTGCCTCCCTCATGCCCGGGAGGCCGCCTCCCCTCCCTCCCTCTCACCAGCCCAGCAAGCTCTGCTTCCTTCCTTGACTTCTCTCCCCTCTGTCCTCTCACCCACACCTCGTCCTCACATCCACTTTCACACCTAGGTATGGGGGGCCTGTGGTCTCCCTGCCCTGCCTGGTCTCTGCACAGCCAGGATGTGCCCCAGCACCTCAAGCCCAACTCCATCACTCCCGTGCATGCGGACCCTCCTGGGACCAGGCCCCACTCTTCTTGCTCTTCCTGGCCTTTTGGTGTCTGACCCAGCCTTCACTGCCCATTGATCTGGGCTCCTTCTTGGTGGTGTCCCCATCCCCTGTCCATGTGGTGCTGGACCTTGCCGTTCTCACAGGCCCCCGAAGTCACCTTCTGCATCTCTGGGCTTTGCACATGTGTCTCCTGGTCTGAAATGCCACCTCCTACGTCCTCATCCTGATACACATCCCTGTGTCTCCATTCTCTAAACCTCAGTTATCCCCATATAAAATGGCCATGATCCCACTTTCCCCTTTGTTCCTGGAAAGAGATTTGGGGTTTCAGTCTACTACAAGCGGCTAAGTTAGTTGAGACTAAGGAGATTTTAAACAGTACCTTGACTTCATTAAAAGATGTTTGGTCAGTTTTTTGCCACTGTGACGAGAATGCCTGATAAGAACAACTTCTTTTGTTCTTTTGGCTCATGGTTTCAGAGGTTTGTTCCATGACCCACCTGGTCCATTGTTCTGGGCCCAAGGTGAGTCAGAACATCATGGCAGAAGGGTGTGGTGTGCTCCATTCATGGTGGTCAGGAAGCAGAGAAGGGAGGGGGCTTCAGAGAAGATGCACCCCTCCAGGACACACCCCCAGTGACGCACCTTCTCCAGCCACGCCCCACCTGCCTGCATTACACCCAGTCAGTCCATTCAAACTAGGATGCGCTACTTGGGCTACAGCGCTCACAGCCCAGTCATTTCTCCTCTGAATATTCCTGCATTAATACAGGAACTTTGGGGGCCAAACTCATAATAGCCAAACCATAATAAGTCCAAATGAGAGAAGTGGATACCTCATCCTATCCATGACCTGTCAGACTACTCCAGAAGCCCATGATCATTTCCGGTGACTTGCTTTAGGCTGGTGTCAGCAGAGTTGATTATATCATTGATGATTTTATCCCAGTTCATTAAATTTGTTTTCCATTCATTAAACATGTATTCCAGAAACTACACAGATTTTGTCACATTTAATCCTATGAAAGTATTATGACCTCTGTAATCGATGAAGAGGAATTCACGGTCTATCCAAATAGACGGTCTTATTACAGTAAGACACCCGTGGCAGACAGAACAGTGGACCCCAAGATGTCGACACTCGGATCCCCAGGTCATGCGAATATCCCTGCGAATATGGTGCTTCATTTGGCAAAAGGGAATTTACACAGGTGACGAAAGTTACAGATTGGAGATTTTCCTCAACCCAGGTGGGTCCATTCAGGTCAGAGTTCCTTAAAAGAGGAGACCCTCCCCAGTTGTGGTCAGAGAACAGCAGGCTTTCAAGTTGGAGCGGGGAGCCAAGAGTCGGGGACACAGGCGACTTTGGGAAGCTGGGAAAGACTGAAAACAGATGCTTCCCTGGGGACCCCAGAAAAGAACACAGTCCTGCTGACTCCTCGATTTTAGCCCAGGGAGACCCAGGTCGGACTCCTGCTGTAGCGCTGTGGAAGTAAACTTATGTCATCTTAAGCCACTAAGCTTGTGGTGATTTGTTATGACAGCAAACTGCCTTAAATAGTCACTATAAGAATGAATTTTATGATCCCTTGAATTTAGAGGTTGTGTGTCCTGTGCTTGTAGAAGTATAATTTCTTAATCACAGGACCATTGAATTACAGCCTGGGGGCAGAGCGCTTCCTGTCCCTGGAGGCATGCCACAGAGATGGTTGACCTCGCAGAGGTCACCTAGATGGGCAGGTGCTTGGACAAGGGATCCCTGCAGGAGGCTCCAGAGATTGTAATCAGAAGCCATGTGCCCAGGGCTGGAGAAGCCCATGGTTCTCCCTGCCATGTGGGAGGCCTTGGTCCCCACCCGCAGCGTCCACCCCTTGGGAGAGTTATTATGTATGGTAACAGGACTCCATTACTTCAGAACGCTTCAGTGTAATGCATCGAAGGAATTATTGAAATGTGTAATTACAGTGTGCATTGTAATATAAAACAAGTCCATTATATTCGTTTGATGGAACTGTGCTCTGTAATGTCTGTTCTAATATAAAAGATTCCGCCATTAGAGTGTTATATTGTGCGATGATGATTGTCCTACAGACCTCGTCTCCTGTCTTCACCCGCCTGGTTCTGCGCTTTCTCATGACATTTCTGCTGCCATGAGATGGGAATACCTGAGCGTCCCAGGTGGGAAGGCACCTTGGGGTCATCCCATCCAACCTCCCGTAAGACAGATGGAGAAGGGATGAGGCCAGTGGCCCAGGGCCAGAATTGGCCACACCAGTGCCTCCCGAGTGCTAGCCAGCTTCTGGCCCAGTGGTTCCCAAACATCCTTGGGAATTGGAACCTTTTGTTAAACAAGAATCTCTCGGCAGACTGAGGGATCAACTGTAGCCACTAGCAGGCCAGCTAGGCCTGCATTCCCTGTGAGGCCCCTTCACAAAACACTAGGGCTCCACGGGACTTCCTCTGAAAACTAGTGACCCAGCGCCTTCTTTGTCCTGATGGGAGGAGAGACTGAGTGGGGCCCCGCTCCCCCTAGATCACCAGGATGCAGGCAGAGCTGGATGCAGCCTCACTTCCTGTAGGCTTGCCCCCTCCCTCAGGGCTAATATGAAAGCTGCCAGTTCCTCCTGGCTGCTGGAATCACAGGATTGGAGGACCCTAGAGAGGTGGTGAGTCTGTGTGGTGAGGCACAGGAAGCCCTGGGGATCCTGCCACAGAGGAGACTTGGGAACCTCTTCCCCTTGGGTCTGGTCCCTCTGCACCTCCCTGCCCTGCCCTGAGTCAGAGGTAGCAGGCGCAGTCCTAGTCTTGGGACACAGGTGGCAAAAAAGCCTCTTTGATCCCCAAAGCCCTCTCGACCTGTGATTAACTCATGCAAATAAATGCCCAGGTTCCTGGGGAAGAGGCATTGGCAAAGCCCTGCACACACAGTCTTGGCTTGCACAACGTTCCTCTGCTGCTGGGTGAAATTCTCCCATTTTGCAGAAATAAAACTCCGTGAGCTTAATGCATTTGCTCTGTCATGAACCCATAAACCAAGGAGTTGGCAGTGGGGCCGGGTCTGTTTGCACTAGGCTCTGTCACCTTGTACCAGTTTGCGGAGCGTGGAACCGAGGCGTGGAGTATTATTAGGCTGCCTGAGTTAGAACCCTGAATGGCAATTTAGAGCATGTTATTCAAATCCAGCTGACTCCTGTTTTACACTCACCATCATCAAAGGCCACTCTGAACGGAGTCCGCATCTTCCTTTGTGCATTTGAAAAAATTCCATCTCAAAGTCATCACGGCGTGCAGTGACCGTGGAGGAGTCAGTGGGAATTAAATCGGAAGCCAGGAATGGGAAGAAGGGAGAGGAAGGTCATCTTTTGAAATGACAAAGAGGTGCTGTTTTCTCAGTCGGGTAGGCGAGGCTTCAACTGGGCTGCGAATTTTAATTCCAATCTCTGCAGCTGCTAATGTGCTTGTCGCTTGGAGAATAGACACTAATTGACACGCAACTAAATAAATAACGTGTAACATGAAAGCAAACACAAGCTTTAAAGGAGGAGGAAAAAAAAGAGCAGAAAGGAAGAAATTTAAAATGTGGGGGGTTGAACAGTGTTTTCCACACTCCATTAAAATGACATCAAAAGACTTTTCAAAATATTTGTTTTGTGGGGAAGATACAGTTTGGAATCATCTGGGCTTCTGTCCCCGCGTCACTTTTGCTGCAGATCAGAGGGAGCAGTGAGAAGAGGGCAGCAGATTCTTCAAAAGGGACTGGAGAACTGTAAGCAGGACCTGAGGGATGACGTGCCAGCCTCCTTATCTCACAGGGGACAGACTGGCCTGGAGAGGGACAGTGGAGTGTCCAAGTCATGTGTCAGGTCCCTGGGAGGTGAAGCCTCTGTCTGCCATTAAGACAGGGTGGTACTGCAGTAGGGTGGGCCCTGAGCCAATGGGACTGGGGTCCCGAGGAGAAGGGAGAGGCAGGGGAGATGATCACCATGTGTGACCGCGGAGACAGAGATGGCAGTGATGCAGTGGCAAGCCAAGGCGGGCCAAGGACTGCTGCTGCTACCTGGAGCCAGGAGCATGGGAGATGGGAGGCTTTTACCCAGAGTCCCCAGTGGAGCAGGGCCCGCTGACACCTTGGATTCAGACTTTCCCCTCCAGAACTAGGCAAGAAGAGATATCTGTTGTGCTGAGCCTCCCGGTTTGTGGCACCTCGTTACCAGATCCAGCCTCTCCTCATGCTCCACACTCTGCCAGCCCAAAGTGGTCGTGAGTCCGTGTCCCAGCCTGAGACATTGCTTCTGAGAATGTCCCTGACTTACTCCAGCCAGTTACTCTCTGATCACCAGATAGCCATGAAATGTCATTTGTGTTTGCCAATTTTAACTATTTATGGAGTCCTTGCTACCTAGACTATATGCATCTTCTCAAATTGCACTTCAATCTGTCTAAAAAACACTTCTCAAGCTTCCTAAGCAAATATATCCCCCAGCCTCTCCGCTCCCACTGTCTCCTCCCCTCCTCTCTCCCTCCAGACCTGCCTCCCAGCCCTCTTGCTTGTGCCCTGGGTAACTCCCTCTGCCTGGAGTGTCCTTCCCCCACATATCCATGTGGCCTCCTCTGTCACCTCATTGATGTCACTTGCAATCAGGCCTTTGCTGACCCCTGAGGTACAGTAGCCCCCTCCCTGCAACCCCTCCTGGCTGGCTTCATGCCATGTCCTTTGTGTCTTATGCTCATCATTTCTCACCTGTTTTCCCTCCATCGACTGAACTCCTCAAGGGTGGGGACTTCCTCTGTCCTGTTCACCTGGAATGGCCGCTACTAAGCACTCAGTTACTATTGGTTGATGAATGACGCTCCCCCTGTGCTGGGCCGGAGCTGGGCCCTAGGGAGACCCATGCATGGTCCTTAAATAACTCACAATATCATTGGGGACCAACATGAGCTGACAGTTCCAGCCCAGGAGCTGGGAGCAATGATGGGCTCCACAGAGAGGGGTGGCCAGAAACGCCTTCCAGAGGGAGCGTGGTCTGAAACAAGTGGGCATGTGGTGGTAGGAAGGCCTGGCTGAAGGGCCTCTTGGGAAAAGTATAGTGACCAGAATGAGGTTGGGAGACCTAGTCCCCACTTTGTACCAGTGTTAGGTGGGAGTAGAGCCAGGAGATCAGTAAGTAGAACCTGACACCAAAGGTCTTCGACACCAGCCTCCTACCTGTGGCATCCTTGGGAAGAGAGGGAGAGTACCCAGGCAGAAGGCATGACCTTGCTGGGTTTCAAAATGCACCTTTGAGCCCCTCTGCCCACGTTACTTGGTGTTGCTTGGTTGGAGACAGCCCGGGGCACGTCAGGTGGAGCTCCTGTCTTCCAGCCATGCAAGCCCATCTGCATCACTCAGAGTCCTTGGGTTGTGACAGAAGCCTCATTCAAGCCAGTGTGGTCCATGACAGAATTTGAGAATCTTGTGTGGCCAACAGAGGTAAGCATCCTTGGAAGGAGCTGGGACCTCTCCTTGTCTCTGGCTGACTTCTCTGGTGTGGGGACACACATCTGCCGCAGCTTCTGCTTCGAATCCTCTCAGCCTCATAACCAGAGAGAACAAGGTTCTATCCCTGCAGCAGTGGTGGAAAGATTCCAGGAAGACACTGTGACTCAAATAGAGTCCTAAGCCCACCCTGCAAGCAACCCCTGGGACCAAGAGCAGGGTCCAGAGAAGGCCAGCATCTCTTATTTGGATTCCTGGCTAGAGGCAGATGTGGGAGGTAGGCCAAGAGGGGCAAGGGAAGGGAGGCACCTACCAGAAGGGAGCAGGGGCACAGGGCAGGCTTGATGTCCTTTCAGCACCTGGGTCTAAATCAGAGGCCTTCAAGTCACAATTTACAGCAAGCCCCATCTGGGTACCAGGGCACAGTGGGAGAGTGGTCAGATCTGGGATTAGAGTCTGGGTTAGGATTCCTCTGTCATATCCTACCAATTTCCTCTGTGAGTCCAGTTTCCCCACCTGTCAAATAAGGAGGACAGACTTTGCTTCCAAAGGGTCGTTTGTGAGATCAGTAAGATGACCCGTGGTACTTGACCAGCCCCAGATGGCTCCGTGAAGCATTGGTGAGGATGCACTCAAGCATTGCTCAGTGGGAGACGGAGGCCCTGGGAGGGAGCGGCTCCTCTAAGGCCCCCAGGGCCCAGTCTGCCAGGTCTGACACAGCCCCTTGAAGTGAGAGCTGAGGTGACAAATTGGCATCGAGGTGGATGCCTGGAATAAAATGAAATTGCTTATCAGAGAAATAATGCTGAAAGTAAAATAAATTAGACTTCGCACTGACGTCGTAATTTTAAAAATTAATTAAGAATAAAAAGAAGATGCATCTCGAAGGAAGAGAGAAGTCTAATTTCGACAGACAGTAATTAATTCCTTCGTTCAGGGATTCATTAACGAGCCCAAAGTACAAATTGCTCCTTTGCAGGCCTGAATCCCCTGGGGACTTGGGCAAGGCACTGCTGGGCCCCGAGGTAGGGAAGACTCTTCTGGGGATCAGGGTTTAGGGCTCCCAGACCAACATCTAGTCTTAGGGCTCTGGGCTCTGATTTCTAGAGTGGGTGGTCCTCATGGGGTGTGGCGTGGGGCTCCCTGCCCTGGTCCTGCCTTGGTCAGGCCAGGCACCCTTGGAACTGAGCCCCCACAGGGTGCTGTGGACAGAGCTGCCGCCCCTCCTCACATCATGCTGCATGCTGCCTTGTGGCTAGGGAAGAAGAGGGGCTGGGGTGCATGCCGAAGGTCACTCTGAGCTCGTCTTCCCGGACTATTGGGCAGGAAAGGAGGGAGCGGCTGTCCAGCCCCTGGGAACTGCTGCCAGTGCACTGTCTGCAGCCGAGTGGGTTGTGGAAATGCGAGAGGCAGGGTGGAGTGTGGCCAGGGAGGCTCCGGTGACCCTGGGGACAGGCACTTGAGCTTGGACTTTGTCCTGAGGCCACGGGACTCATGGAAGGGTCTAAGTCAGTAGGGTTTGCATTTTTGAGAGAGGCCACGGTGTCTGGAACTGACCATCACGGTCACTTTTTTGGACTGAGCATGGACCTTCTGGGGTTCCTTCCCCTCCTCCATGGGAATGTTATTTCTTTATTTTTTAAAAATTATTTTATTTGGGTACCATGGATGCATGTCAATACCGTGTGATTAACAAATGGTGCAGCTTAAATCAGGCTGCACATGTCTATCTCCTCAAACATCTATCATTGTGTATATATACCACAGTTTCTTTATCCATTCATCTACTGAAGGGCATCTAGGTTGGTTCCACAATCTAGCTATTGTGAACTGAGCAGCTATGAACATTGATGTGGCTGCATCACTGAGGCAATCTGATTTTAAGTCCTTTGGGTATAAGCCAAGGAGTGGGATAGCAGGGTCAAATGGTGGATCCATTCCAAGTTTTCTAAGGAATCTCCACACTGCTTTCCAGAGTGGCTGCACCAACTTGCACTCCCACCTTTTCCCCACATCCTCGCCAACACCTGTTGTTGCCTGTGGTATATATACACAATAGAATATTACTCAGCCATAAAGAAGAATAAAATTATGGTATTTGTAGGTAAATGGATGATGTTGGAAACTCTTATGCTAAGTGAGATCAGCCAATCCCAAAAATTCAAAAGCCGAATGGTCTCTCTGATATATGAATGATGATGCATAATGTGGGGGGGAAAGATGGCAAGAATGGAGGAAAGATAGCTAGCATAGAGGGAAGGGAGGGGTGGGGGTGGGTGGGGGGTAAAATTAATAACAGAATGTGTGACAGATACCATTGCCCTGTGTACATGCATGAATGCACAGATGGTGTGACTCTACCTTGTGTACAAACAGTGAAACAATAGCTGTACTCCATTTGTGTTCAATGAATCAATAAGTAAATAAAAGAATAAATAAAAAAAAAGAAAAAGAAAAAAAAAAACATCTATCATTTCTTCATGGTGGAAACATTCATAATCCTTTCTGACAGGCACAGGACCTCATTGTCTTCTGTGGTCACCCCACGTGCAGAAGCACACCAGAGCTTCCAGCTCTTCTCCAGCTGTAACTCAGAGCCCGTTGATCAACCTTTTCCAGCCCCAGCCCTCAGCCCCAAGCCTGGGCAAATGAATTATTTTTATAATAAATGTCTTCATTTGGAAATAATCCTAAACTCGCAGAAAAGTTAAGATATGATACAAAGTACTTTTTATTTCTGCACTATTTGAGAATAATGCTCCTTCTGAATCCCCATCACACCTGACTCAGTCCAAACATGGACATTCTCCCATGTAACACTTAAAACTGTGTTGGTCACCTCTGAAACAAATTACCCCCAAAGACGACAGCTTAAAACAACAACCATTTATCGTCTCACAGATGGGGACAGAGATCACAGGAAAAATCATGAATGAGGCGCAATGCCGTCCTTTCTGTAGTGAGGATGGGATGCCGACTCCAGAACCCCTCTGGCGGGTTCTCCCTGGCCCCCCACCCTCCTCTGGTGTCTCCTGTAACAGGGAGGAAGCTGGGAGAGGGACTCAGGTAGGCAGAGTCGGCAGGCACCTACTGCTCTGTGGGCCAGGCTGTAAGACCTGATTTTGAGGGTTTCGAAGTTGAAAATTACATTCTGGGACTGGGGGCTTGGAGGGAGGGACTTATATGCGTAAAGAGCCCAGAGCCTTCTAGAAGGACATGGCTGAGGCCATAGCCTCTGCTGCCAGAGACACAAAACTGGAGAGATGGGTCAGGGAGAACTGGAGGGGCCTTCAGTGAGGGTCAGAAGCAGGGAAGAGCAGGGAGATGTGGAAAACAGCATTGTTTTGGGAAGGGGGACCCCTGGGCCAGTCCACTGCGCGTCCGGGATCCGGGATGCGTCACTGCCAACCAAGGAGCTGTAAGAATCATGCATCCCTTTTGAGACGGCACCCAAAGGCCAAAGTCTTTTACTGAACACTTGAAAAAGTTTAGGCTGAATGCTCAGTCGTGAAAAAACTACAAGTGCCTAAAATATTCAATAATGGGACTTGATTAAATAGATTTTGGTACTCTGGAGTAGGCTGCTGGCCAAAAAAGAAATCTTAAAGAATTGCTAATGAAATGGAGAGATACAGCCGAACACTCACTGGAGAGAGCGGGACACAGTATGTGATAGGATTCAGCGCTGTTAGCGAAACGGGGAAGTTGTCCACCAAAAGTTATCAGGGTTTAGATCTGGATTGTAGGACTGAGGGTGACTTTTATTTCCTTCTTTATCTTTCTGTTTCCTGCAGTAAACAATATTACTTATATTACTTACAATAAAAATATTATAAGAAACAATATAACTTTTAGAATGAGGAAAGAAACAAAAGGAACCCAAAGTCCCATAATTCATAAGTGACACTTTTAACAGATTTCCATTCCTCTGACTACATCCAGATGTGTGGATCAGCTGACTCATATCCTGCTCCTCTCAAAAATCCCTCTGCTGCTGCATGCAGTTGGCATTTATAAATGCACTACAGAGTTAAAAAAGAACTGGGTGGGAGAGGGTGGTGCCTGGTAGGACAGGAGGAGAGAAGGACTAATTCGTGTGAGTGACACTTGACCGCCTTTGAGTGGCGGGTAGTTGTTTCCTCTCCAGTGGTTGAAGGGGCTGCAGCCCACACACCCTCACCACCTGGCTGTCGCATACATTTGTGGGGTGCTGGGCAGAACTTGGGGCACAGTCTGTAGCCAGAAAACAAATCAGTTTAACTGACCGAGCCAGGGACTGAGCTGGTCATCATAAACATAAAACCTGGTGTGGTCCACGTGTGTTCCTCACTCTTTCGCCATCTCAGCAAACCAGGAGATGGATATCGTCTCCATTTGGGTAACTAGAAAACTAAGGCCGAAGAGGTTAAGAATACTGTCCATGTTCCACCGCTGGGGCTGGAGTTAGACGTTTGTCTGACTTTTAAATGTCAAGTTCCAGCCTCACCCTTATGATCACGAGACCCTCCAAGGGTGATGTTTTCATCCCTGAAAATAATCTGTGGCTCCATCCTGAGAGATCAGGGTCATTATGTGACCTGTTATTCTCACTCCTTTCAATGCTAGTGAGCTCCCCTTCCTTCTGGAAGGTTCTCTGGGTTAGCACCACACATTATTATCACAGTATATGGGTTACATGGCTTCCCCAGACATTTTTTTTTTTTTTTTTTTTTGGTACTGGGGATTGAACCCAGGGGCACTCGACCACTGAGCCACATCCCCAGCCCTGTTTTGTATTTTATTTAGAGACAGGGTCTCACTGAGTTGCTTAGGGCCTTGCTAAGTTGCTGAGGTTGGTTTTGAACTCTCGATCCTCCTGCCTCAGCCTCCCAAGTGCTGGGAGTACAGGTGTGCACCACCATGCCCAGCTCCTCAGGCATTCTTTTGGGGGTGGTTCTGGGGATGGAACTCAGGAGGACTCAACCACTGAGTCACATCCCCAGCCCTATTTTGTTTTTTATTTAGAGACAGGGTCTCACTGAGTTGCTTAGCACCTCGCTTTTGCTGAGGCTGGCTTTGAACTCTCCATCCTCCTGCCTCGCCTGGCTCCCCAGGCATTTTTGAAAGTATTGTGCAAAGTAAAAAATGCTTCCCTGGGCAAGATAACAGAAATCCAAATGGTAATGCAAGCTTCAGGCACCTCTAGGGACTCAATAAAGTGTCAACTCTGATGTTTCTTTTGCACACAGACCTCTGCCAGTAGCATAAAGATAGACACAGAAAGATCAGGATCCACTTAGTATCTTCCTCAATAGCGTGAAGTCTCAGGGAAGGTTCTGATTGGCCAGGAAAGATCATGTGACCATTCCCGTGTCTAGAGGGGCAGGTATGGCTCCCCCTTAACCACACAAGTGGGCATCCCCAAAGAAGGAGGTATTCTGGTTCCAGAATAAAAAGATGGCCACAACAATTGAAGTTTTAAAGACTATAAGTCTGTTTCTTGACTTAACTCCGTGGCCTGCCTGCTAATAAAGTTGAGAACTGGCCACTGATGGCCCTCACCTCTCCTCGCTCTTTGTGAATCTTAGTTATAGGTTTTCTTCTTAGTTCTTCTGCTGATTGCCTTTGTGAGTTTTAATAACGTGTGAAGTCTCTGTTTCTTGATTTATTCCTTTTGGATTGTAAGTATTGATCTCTGCCGTGAAAAACAAAGAAATAAGTGAACTTACATTTTCTTCTGTGTCTCCTGTCCACACCCAATTCTTGTTAAATAATTATTCTTACATCGTGAAAGTTCATAACATTTATATTCATTCTGTTACTATAATGGTGTCCCATGATTTCTCTATAGGTCGGTTCTAAAATTTAAAACCCAATGAAAATATCATTGATACACTTTAGACTGTGGAGCTATTCATTGCAGAACCAAGCGAGATGATCAGGTCTATGGGGAAGAATGGAATCCTACATCTTAAAACCTCATTGCTCAAAGGGGACATTCTAAACACGAGGGTCAGTGGATTCTCTTATAGTTAGGTTTGTACTTTCTTTGATCCTAACTTATTCTTAGATGCCTTTGTTGTGTGTACTATTTTAATGATTTTACAATTCAGGGGCATTAAGTATGTTCATAATGTTGTGTGTCCACCACCACTAACTAGCACTAGCATGTTTCATTTCCCTAAAAGGAAACCCTGTACCCATGAGCTGCCACTCCTCATGCCTACCTTCCTCCAGCCCCTGGAAACTACTAATCTGCTTTCTGACTCTGAATTTGCTTATTATGGACATTTAATGTAAATGGAAGCACATGGTGTGTGGCCTATTGTGTCTGGCTTCTTTCATGTGCCAGAAGTGTTCAAGGTTCATTCACATGGTGCTGTGTATTCCTTATTCCTTGTTTATAGCTAAATAGTATTCCATTGTATAAACATACCATAGTTTATCAGTTGACAGATATTTGTTTTTTTCACACCTATTGGCTACTGTGAATAGTGCTGCTATAAACATTAATGTTCAAGTGTCTGTTTGAGTCCTTGCTTTCTATTATTTGGATATATACCTAGGGGTGAAGTTGTTGGCTCTTATAGTAATTCTATGTTTAATTTACTGATGAACCCCCAAACTATTTTCCACACTGGCTGTGCTTCCACCAGCTGTGTGTGTGGTTTCCAATTTCTCCTCCCCTCGTCTCTCTGCCACCTATTATTCTCCATTTTAAAAATCATAGCTCTCCTTGTTGATGTGAAGTGGTAGCTTTGATTTTGATTTGCATTTCCCTAATGACTAACGATGCTGGGCATCTTTTCATGGTCTTGTTGGCCATTGTGCATCTTCTTTAGAGAAGTGTCTATTCAAGTCCTTTGCCCAATTTTTAAGTGGGTTGCTTATCTTTTGGTTGTTGAAAATATTCTTTAAATTATTATTTTGTTGTAGAAACTTCTCTGGGTGCATGTTTTGAAATTTGGGTGCAGAAGTTAGAAGTAATCTGCATTATTGGGGATTAGAGTACATTTCTTTTGCCCCTTCCCTTGGTTTGATGGTTTAGCCTGGGATAAAACCACTTTCCCCTAGATCTCAGAAACTGTGGTGGGTTGGACAAAGACCCCTGCAAAAATCCAGGTTCTAATACCTGGAACCTTTGAGTGTTTCCTTATATGGCAAAAGGGACCTTAAAGATGTGATTAAGGATCTTGAGATGGGGAGATGGTCCTGGGGATCCAGGTGGGCCCTAAATATAACCACATGTGTTCTTATGAGAGGGAGGGAGAGGGAGATTTGTCTACAGGGGAAGGATGGCATTTGTCTACAGGGTAGCAAGAAGCCAGCTTCTGACTTTGAAGGTGAAGGAGGAGGTCATAAGCCAAGACATGCAAGGAATGCTGCTCTAGAAACTGGAAAGCTGAGGATACATTTCATCCCTACAGCCTCTGGATGTAGCTGTGGGACACCTTGATTTCCACCTAATGGAACTGATTTCAAATTTCTCAACTCCAAACTGTAAGAGAATAAATCTGTGTTGTTTTAAGTCACTGAGTTTGGGGTAATTTGTTACAGCAGCTGTAGGAAGCTAATACAAAGCCTTGTTCCATGCCCATGCATCCAGTGGGGTGAATAGCCTTGGTTGGTCTTGTGTTTTTCTCTTTGGAAGCCTTTGCAATTTCCCCTTTATCTCTGGAATACCAGAATCTCACCCTGGGGGTGTTTTTCGTTCATCCTGCTTGGACTTGTAGATTTCTGTTCTTTGAGGCCACAACCAGCCCTGGCATCCTGAATGCAGCCTCTTCACAAATCACCCATGATGTCTCTTCCCCAGAGGCTGTTGTCTGGAGCTTCTCTCAGCCTCCCTGGAGGCCCTGCCTTGACCTCTGCAGCCTCAGCCATGGCTGGCTCTGCTTTTTTCCTGTTAATCTGTTGGTATATTTTTAAAAAAACTTCAGACATTTGTAAACAGATGCAAACATGTACACTAGTGGAGTGAACTCCTGTGTGAAGGACTCAGACTCAGCCTGTCACTCTTCTCTATATGCTTCACTTTTCCTCAATGTTAAATCAGTGCCTTCCCCTCCCTCTTAAATTAGCCATTCTTAATATTTAATATGCTAAGGAGTCACCTGGGGATTGTGTGACGTTGCAGATTGCGATCCAGTAGTTGTGGGGTGGGCCCAGAGCAGCCTGTGCCTGACACCGGATCCAGGTGTTCTCCGTGTCCCCTCCCCACGGCAGGGCCCAGGATGCCCACACTTTCTTTGGCCTCTGAATCAGTGGGTAAGGTGGGGGAGGGCTCAGGAAACCAGCTGCCTCCATCCAAGGGGTTACGGAGACTCTCCTGGGGGCTGGCTGTGCGAATCCAAACTGCCAAGGGACAGGAAGTGTCTCCGTCTCCTTCGCTTGATGGTTGGAGCATCCAGTTAGGTCTTGTCCAGGATTCAGTGGCCAGTCCATGAAGCTGCAGCAGGTGTGGAAGACTGACCTGTCCCCTGCCCTTGCACAGCTTCCCCTGGGCTGTCTTAATTTGCTCAGGTGATGACACCCAAACCTTATAAAATGGTGGCTTAAATAACAGGCATTCAGACACTTCTCACAATGGCTGGGGAATCCAAAGCAAAGTGCTGGTTGATTAGGTTCCTGGTGAGGACCCACTTCCTGTCCTGCAGATGGCCATCTTCTTGCTGTATCCTCAGAGGGTGGAGAAAGAAAGATGATAGATGGATAGATAGAGGGATAGATGAATGGATAGATAGATGGATAGACGGATGGATGGATAGATAGATAGATGATAGATAGATGACAGATAGATAGATAGATAGATAGATAGATAGATAGATAGATGATAGATAGATAGATGATAGATAGGGATACACAGGGAGGCTTCTCAGTCTCTTCCTCTTCTCATAAGGATACTAATCCTATCATGGGGCTCCAACCCTCATGATCTCATATAACCCCAATCCCCTTTCTCCAAATCCCATTGTAATGGGGATTAGGGTGTCAACATGGGAATTTGAGAGGGACTCAAACTTTCAGTCCATAGCAGAGACAAACAAAAATTTCAGATTTCTCTGGACTAGTGGGTAGCCAGAGCTCCTGATGATGATCAGGTTAAGGGCATTCTAGGGACTGTGGTTTGGATGACATCAATAGTTTTAAGAGTGTCGAGAGCCAGGTAACTATTTTGTCTAGAAGGGCTTCATGAGAGGAAGGCCTGGGAATGGCGTGGGAGCCACCTCCTCAGGAGCTCTCTGGAGGATGGAGTCAGAGACATCTGTGACCAGGAGGCAGGTGTGGCTGGGCCTCTCTGGCACTGTGCGTGGTGCTCAGGACATAATGTTTAGTACATATTGATAAATATGAGTTGCGTCCTTCTTTGAGAAATGGTTTGGGACCTGTGGAAAAACACTGTCAAGTAAGTGAATGAGAATATTGCTCAAGAAGCAGAAGATGGCTAGCCCTTTGAGGAGAGTTTTCTCTGGATCCAGAAGAAAATTCTAGAACTACGTGGACCCTCACTGGACTGCCAGAAGATGGCAGCTTTTATGAAGCTTTTGTGAAGATGGAGCAGAAAGCCCTCAGAGGGCAAAGCAGAGGTGAGCAGGCACTTTGATGAAAGTCTGGATGAGGATGGCTGAGCCCAGGGGGGTTTGCCAGGTGTCTGAAAGACAATGGAATCATGGAGAAATCCCTGGAAGAGTTGATGGTGGAATTGGCTTTATGTGAAATCATATCAGTGATGTCTGAGGACAATCTTAAAAAGCTGCCCGAGAAGGCAGAATAAAAAGCTAAAGGTGGGGAAATAATAGATATTGCGGCTACTGTTGAGGAAAGAGCTAGTTGCTTGGAACCAAAGCAAACATTGAAGTTACATCGTGCAGGGCAAAGCATCCTCTGTCCTGATGAAGAGACCTTCCCTTGGATGAATCCTGGACAATGTGTTGAAATGCAAGGAGAAAAGATAAAAAATAAATAACCTGCAAGGATCCAGGCAGGAAAAGGAAAACAAAACAAAACAAAACCATCATTTAGTAGGTGACCCAGCAAGGATCAAGTTGGGATAGCCTCTGACTTCCTTTGAAGTAACAGACCAATGTCTTCCCAGCTGTCTTTCTGGTCTTCTGCAGAAACATATGGAAAGATGCAGAATTTCCTCCTCTGTAAAATGGGACAGTTAACAATCATTCCTTGTCGGAAGAGAATGAACGAAATACCCCCGTGAAACCACAGAACAGTGCCTGCCATGTATACACCCTCAAAAAAGACCTCAGCGGGGCCGTGCTGAGGTGGAGGCATCTTAGATGTGCAAGTGGAGCTGCCTGGCGGGGTTGGAGCTCAGGAGGGAAATCTGGGCTGAAGGTGGTAATCAACTGAGGGGGCAGAGGGCCTGCCAGGGGGTGTTGGAGAGAGGAGAGTAATGAGGAGCACAACCGTTGGGTGGGCAGTGGGGGACTGTGGTGTTTTGGGTACCATCTAACTGGGGCTCTGTTCTTGGCTGTGGTGACCACCTGGCCATCTGTAGTCAGGACAAATAGATCCTTGCAGATGTGCTTTTACCGGCTAGTCCCAGGATCCTGCCCCAAATCATGGTGGCACCAAATGGCTCTCTGCAGAAGGACCTCCCTTGGTACATCCCCTGCCCAGGATGCTCATCTTCTGGTCCCTGGGAAGCTTCTGGATCTTTACTCAGGGCCCAGCCCATCCATTGATTGCCAATAACTCTAGGCTCTGAGTTTTTAGGGCTCTTGTCAATAAGATATCTCCTTCCTCCTTGCAGGTCTGGGAAGACTAATTGAGACTAAAACACTGAACATTTGAAGATTGTATGATTAGGGAAATGTACAAATTCAATTTCACCTGTCCAGATTCAATTCTGTTCTAATCAGAGAGATGGAAAACTCCACCATAATAGTGGCGGGGAAAATGACTGTGTCTTTTGACCATTTAAATGTCTTCTGCTTCAGCTCAGGAGAGTCACCAGACTTGCCTTGTGGGCTGTGGAAGGGGGTGGGTTTGGGGGAGCTTCACCTCGATTCATCAATACCCTCTTTTGCCGTAGAACCCAGGCCTGGCCAGTGCATAGGGCCTTAGGAGACCCTGGGAACATGGCGGTGAAGGGCGTTGTTGGAAGAACACACCCTCTGCTGGCTCTGAGCTGGGCCCAGCTTTGCATCCTCAGTCTCTCTGGATCCCGGGGTGAGGCTGATCACCTGGTGGCAGTGCCTAAGCTTAGAGGAGCTTGGAAGCAGAAACCATGGCCTGAGGAGTGATGACCCCGGCTGTTCCCAATGGCCGGCACATCCTCCACGCACCTGCTTCCACTGCTCCCTCCATTGGAGGTCCTTCCTCTCTGCTCCACAGGGCACCTGTTACTTGTCCTTCAAAGCCTGCCCTGAGGTCCCTCTGGAGGCCTCGCCAGCCCCCGGAACAGCAGGTCACTGTGCTCTGTCGCAGCATGGCACGGCATGCTGCTGTCTTCTTGTTCTTCCCTCCAAGTGTCTGCAAGTTACCTTCAAACTCCAGCACCTTCCCCTCTAGCTCAGCCTTAGGAAACTGAGACGGAGCCATCCTACAACATTAACGGACCAGGGGGCCAGGTAGATCCTCAGGCCAGACCCTTCTTGTCACATATACATGGCCCCCTGAAGATGTAGGCCCGGCCCAGGGGACCCTGGGACATCTGCTATAGCATGTGGATGAGCACAAAGGCCTTTGATCTTGGAGAGGAGTGAGTTCCTATCCAGATATCCACAAAGAGAGGAGCAGGAGGCCAGGGCCATAGTGGTGTGGTCTCCTGGAGGGTGTGGTGACAGTACTGCCTATGGATTCAGGGGGTGAGCCTTGGTGCTGAGGCTCCAGGGATTTCCTTCCTTTCTGGGTTTCAGTTTCCTCATCTGCAAAATGGGGGCGAGAGCAGTCCTTCCTCAAATGATTTCTAGAGGACTAAATGTCCACACAGAGTCCTTCGAACAGTGAGCAGGTGGCGGGTAGCCCTTGGTCTTGGCCATTGGTTGTCTGGCCATCTTTGTGGAGGGGGATGAGAGCCAGAAGCTGCAGGGTTCTGTGACTTCTAGACCCGAGCAATGGGATGCTCTGGGATGGACAGAAGGCCCAGGTGCCCGGGTCACTCTCCGTTTGGAAGGTGGGGCAGCAGTATAGTATTCCGAGACAGCCGTCTGCCAAGCACCTGGTGAGCCCCCTCTCATTTAATCTTCACATGAACCTCAGGACAGTGCCCTGTGTCATAGACCCTTTTCACAGATTGGGAAGCTCCAGAGACGTGGTCATCCGTGGGGGGACCAGACGTGAAGTCTGACATGCGCACTGAGAATCCGGGTCCTCTTTTCACATCCTCCAGGGGTGGCTGGCCGTGCTGATGCAGGGTCCCTTTCATACCCTGCCTGGGGGCCCAGGAACCTGACTCAGAGGTGACAGAAGCACCCTTCCTACTGATGAGTCTTTTACCTCCCTGGGCGTCAGCCCATCAAGGCTGGCCCTGGGATCAGGGCTCAGCCACAGACACATCGCGCTCACCATTTTTTGAAATTTAATGACCTATGAATGATAAGAGATGATTTGCAAATTTGACATAATCAGAGTTGGCCAATTTTCATTCAATTATTTGTTAATAAACACAAGGACCCCTGGCTGGGGTTTTCAAGCTGCCAAATTGGAAACGAGAGGCCATGAGCCGGCATAGAGTAGAATACCTGCTTCATCTCTAGCTGAATATTTATAAAGAGCTTTATTTTGGCAGGACCCAGAAACACCCAAGGTTTACTTGGTGTTCATCTGCATTGTGAATATTTAAAAATAGTAATTATCTACAAAAGGTCAAATATTTGTTTTATCTATATAATTCAATTTCCCAAAGGCCTTTGGGATTCAAATTAATGCCCTTGTAATATCTTCATTGAAAAAGAAGATTAATTATGCTTACACGAAACCTAATTTGGCTTATCAGACCTTTAATGTGGCTGCGATCGTGAGTGCATTTAAATTTAGGATTACGCCGGTGATCCCGGGCCCTTATTTGGGAGACTTTTAATATTTGTCATTATTTTTATGCATATCATTTTTCCCGCCTGCTCAGGAAAATTAAAATGTCGGTTCTGAAAGAAATAAACATTATGTATTGACACTGGTAATTATGTTTTGGTATTTAAAGATGCATAAAAACAGCACACAGGGCCTCAAATATAAATTTGCAGTTAATGCCCTCAGATGAAGCCAGAGCTCTTCCACCGACTCACTAAATTGGGGAGAAGCTCTCTCTGGGGCGCTGTCCTGAAAACTGAGCACCAGGACATTTTAGGGTTCTCAAGATTGCTTGAAGTTTTGAGCAGCCCCTGGAACTCTGGGTTCAGGATGAGGATACCTGGGGTTTCTCTTCCTCACTAAAGTGCTGTGTGATCATGACGATGAGAAGCCCGTCTGAGCCTGGCTTCCTGTGATCATAATCCTCTGTTCAGGTTCTTTCTCAGTGAATGGTCAGCTCCTCAGTGAAGGGACCACATCTTAGTCTGTCTTGAAGTCCACATCCAACAGCACAGCGTGTTCTGTGTGCCTATGTGTAGAGTTCTGAACCCTAACTCAGGCAGTGAGGTCTCAGAGATAATAGGGATTGTGAGTCAGAGTTTGACTTTGTATGAGTTAGCTATCGCTGCATAACAAATCATACCAAAACTTAGTGGTTTATTAAGAACCATTTGTTGTTTATTATTTTATGACTTAATGTATCTTATTTGTTATGTTTTTTAGTCTATGGGTCATCTAGGTTAGTCTGCTGATCTAGGCTGGATTGACTAAACTTGGCTGGGCTTATTCATGTATCGTAGCTGGAAGGTGGGCTGGGGGCTGGTTGGTCTCAGATGGCCTTGGATGGGATGCTACATGTATTTTTGCATTCTCAAGCACACTAGCCTGGGTTTCTCATGGTTGAACAGGGGTTTGAAGGAGAAAGCTCCACGTGCAAACATGCAAATGCTTTCTCAAACTTCGACTTCGACTTCTGCTACTTTCTCAAACTTCGACTTCTGCTACTGTCTCATTGACAAAGCAAATGATGTGGCCACACCCAGAGTCAGTAGGAGGGGCAGGGTATGTGGAGACCTCCGATGTGATCCTTGCTGTGGCCCTGCCACTTCCTGGCTATATGAACAGAGGCTTAAAACTCCACACTGCAGTTCCTTCATCTGTCAGATCTGGCAGAGATGTGGTGAGGTTTAAACGAGATGGATGTGTTTGAAGTATTTGGTAGCAGGTACGTGGCAGTGCCCCGGAATGCTTACCCAAGGATGCGAAGATGGATGTCCACAGAAGGCCATTTCAGGTTTGTTTATAAGAGTGAAAAATCAGAAACCCCCTGAATGCCTGTCAGAAGAGGCCTGGTTAATGAATCACGGTGCGTCTGTGTAACGGAACGCTTTCAGCCTCTTAGGCCAGTGGATCAATACGCTGGTGAGGAAGGATGTCCACGATAGACTGTCGAGGAGGAAAAATAAGCAAGTTTTAGCCCAACCTGTAATACGCAATGCTGTGTGTGTGTGTGTGTGTGTGTGTGTGTGCATGTGTGTCTATGTGTGGACATTCTGTTGAAGATCCATTACATGCTAAGAGCTTCACATCGTTAAGCGATCACACCTGAGAGGCAGGTGGAATCCCCCGGATCCAGATGAGAAAACCGAGATTCAGAGTGGCAAAGTAACTTGGCCCAGTGGAGAGCTGTCCCCAGGGTGGACCCTCACCTGCTAACCTTGATCACCAGACCCCGCTCCTCACACCGAGAGCCCATGGCATGCTGGTTGGTAAAGCAGAGGCTCTCCATGCCTGGCCACAGACTGGAAGTACTAGAAAGGCTTTCCTTATAAATATAGATTCCTGGGCCTCAGTGCATATCCAATGAGCCATTCCTCTCTGGGACGGGGCCTGGGAATCTGTATTTTAACATGCATCCACAGGAATTCTGGCATTTGGGAATGGTGACCCTGAGTCCTCTTAGCTTCTTTAGTGGTTCGCTTGATCTTCACGACACCCAGCAAAATGAACAGTGTACATTGCAGCCGTCACCCTCCTTGTATAGATGAGGAAACGGGCTGAGGGAGGGGGGTCACTAGCTCAGGGTCCTGGAGCTATGGAAGGGGGTAGGGGACCTGCCTGACCCTAGGTCCACATCATTCCAGCTGCTGAGAGGACAGGCTGTGGGGAAGCCTCTTGAAGGTGCCGAGATCCCTGGGTTGTGAGGGGCCACCCTGTAACTTGTGGCTGCCTGCTGCCCTCTGCCCCATGCCCCCAGCAGGTGGAGGCTGATGGTGGAACCTTGTGGCCCTTTCTCTGCCAGGAACGTGCCTCCTGATGCCAGCGTGGAGCTGACGGTGGGATTGCTGGCCATACTCACTCTCCAGCGGGGGGACCTCTAAAAGGTCCCAAAGATCCAGCCCAATAAATCAGGGTTGAGAAATGGGCCCTCACTGGGCCGCTTCCTCCTCTTGCCCTGGCCAGCCGCAGGGACTGGGCTTCCTCTTCTCTGCAGCCTGTTGCTTCTTGGCTTCTAGCAGCGACTTTCAGGGAAGCACGCAGAGAGCTTGGAACCATGGCGGGCTGAGGACGTGAGCGCAAGAGTGGCTCTCTGCCTTCAGCCTCAGAGCTGGGGAGCCGAGGGCCAGGGAGGTGCGGCAGCTGAGCGAGCTGGCAGGAGGCCCTGCAGGTCCAGGACACCTCGGCCTTGGGACGGGAGGCTCAGATGCTGCCTTCTAGTTTGTGCCCCAGCACCAGGCTCCCTGTGCCACAGCCCTTCCTACTGGCCTCCCGCTGCTACCAGGCTCCCGGGCATTTGTTAAGGTTTTATTTTCTTTTTCATGAGAGCTTTACTAAGATGAAGTTCACATGCCGTGCCATTCACCCACCTAGAGGGTATGAGTCAACGGCACGATTGACTTCAGACTTGGGCAACCTTCACCCATGAAGTGGTGAACGTTTTCCTCTCCCCAGAAAAAAAACCTGATACCCTTTAGCTGTCACTCTGTAAACCCTTAGTCAACCCAGCCCGGGGACACCCCAAGCAACTTTCTGTCGCCATAGATTTGGGTATTCTGGAAATCTCTTATAAATAAAACAGACAACCTGTGATTCTTTATAATGGGCTTGTTTCACTTAGTATATTTCCAAGTTTCCCATATTGTAACGTGGATCAGTACTTCTTTCCTGTCTATGGTGAAATAATATTCCACTATTTTGATACATACACCATCATCTATTTTATAATTTTTTGCTCCCCCAAAGATTTAACATTTGCTTGCAAAAGACAGAAAAGATATTGCCAGATAGAAAACAAAAGAGATAATCTCTAAGAATATTTTTTTTGCAAGAAGAGTATCACACAAATTGGAAAAATGATCATACCAGGAATTCCATGGCTGCTTGCTTTATAATTACCAAAAATGAAAAAAGAGTCTAAATGCATAGAAATAAGGATCTGGCTCAATCTGTTATGGTAATCCATATTCTAGAACACTGTGCAGCCATGTGGATTTATATCCATCGATGTGAGAAGTCCTTCATGATACAGAGTTGAGTCAATTATGTGATCTCATTTTTGCAAAGTCATCCTTTCATTTTATCCCACGTGGAAGGATGCTCACCAAAATGTTCTCATGGAAACTTATCCCTGAGAGATGAGATTTCCAGTGGTATGTGTTTTCGTTCTGGAGGGGGCAGGAGCAAACAAGTATGGCAAAATAAGAGGTACCCAAAGGAGAGTTTGGTCCCCTGAATATGGACGAGGAAGTCATCTGCTTGTGTGCAGAAGGAATGTCCACGTTGTTTCCTCTCAGCGGGGACTGGGAAACTGATAGGGCTGGATGATCAAATCTGTGCTTGACTCCGAGCTCCCCAGCAGCCAAAGCAAAACAGGAAAGGAGCACCTAAGGCTTGCAGAGGAGCCATGGCTGTTCCTGAGAGAGGCTGAGGAAGCTATTCCTTCTGGGAAGCAGCTCTTCCAAACTGTGATGAACAACATCCCTCTTGACAACACCAAAGCAAGATTTCAGGGCTCTTCATAAACAGTGGCCATGGCGTCTTCCCTTTTGTGAGTGGATAGAGAAGGCATCCTCACTCTGGCAGATGGATACCTGGGCTCTCCTGCCAGCTGCACGCTCTTCTCTTGCTCAGCTCACATGTTCTTGAGGCCTTGTTGAGATGTCACCTCCTCCGTGAAGCCCTCCCTGACCTGCAAGTCTGGTGCACCCTCCACCCCAGCCCCACCAACCAGAACGGCAATCCTCACTGTCTGTCTCCTTTGGCAGCAGAGGGCCTTTCCAGGTGTCACTGTGTCTCTAACAGTTGGACCTCAGGAGTCCAGGCCTGCCTCTGCCACCCTGGTCTTTTTTTTTTTTTTTTTTTTTATGGTACTGGGGATTGAACCCAGGGGCACTCGGCCACTGAGCCACATCCCCAGCCCTATTTTGTATTTTATTTAGAGACAGGGTCTCACTGAGTTGCTTAGGGCCTCGCTAAGTTGCTGAGGCTGGCTTTGAACTCGCGATCCTCCTGCCTCAGCCTCCCAAGTGCTGGGATTACAGGCATGGGCCACCGTGCCCGACTCCACCCCTGGTCTTGATGTCAGTGTGTGAGAGAAACCCTCCACGTGGCAGGCAGGGAACAGGCCAGTCCAATGGAAGGCAACAAAGTCGCATCACGTCTGCACACTCAGGACGGCCTCCGGGTGAGGCTGGCCCTGAGGCTCCTAGAAGGGAAGCCACCGGGCACTCGTCTGGGAAGAGGCAGGAGCTGGTGCGGGCCCAGGTTTCTGGCGCCTTCTGGGGTAAGCAGTGAGGGTGATCAGGGACACCTGTGGGCGGAGGTGGTGTTTCTGCAGCGCTCACAAGGAGGTGAGATGGTGTGTGTAGAGGGACTGGCAGGCCTTCAGGAGGAGGGACAGCAATGGCAATGGCATGGCAGGATGTGGGGACAGTCCTTTGCTCCTGGCCTCTCCAGGTGAGAGGCAGGAGAGGCCGTTAGGGCTGGATCCTGGCGGCCCTGGAAGTCAGAAGGAGGATGGAGGACGGAGGATTGACCTCCCCCGAAGGCTCCAGGGAGCCAGCAAAAGCCTTTGGGGGAGAAAGATTTGCCCCAATGGAGGGTGACTCTGAGGGCTGGGGTCCATTGAGAAGGCGGCAGCAACGTCCAGGCAAGAGCCGGTGGTTCCTTGGTGAGTGGCAGCAGGCTGGAACAGAGGGCAGGGCCCTCCCTTTGTCCTTCGCTGACCTTGGCGGAGGTTCTCTGGGATGCGGGCAGAGTCTCCCGGCGGCTTCTGCCTCAGAGGCGGCAGCTGGTGTGTGGCCCTCCTGGGGAGAGTCACCGCTGCTGTCAGGACGGGATGGGGCCAGGGTGGGGGTCTCGAGGTGGGAGCTGCGGCTGCCACCTCTGATCTTCCACAGGGGGTCAGTGTAACACTAGAGTTCTCCCAACCACTCCGTCCTGGGCCACCCTGCTGGAGGCTCTCAGCTTCAGCAATGAGGACCAGCTGGTTTTGTTCGGAACACCTGGTGGGCAGGGACATGGCCAGGTAGGCTGGGGGATGCAGAGTGTCTTGAGAATAAAAAAAAAAAAAAAAAAAAAAAAAAAAAAAATTTTTTTGTCTTAGTTTTAGAATTTCAGAAAAACTTAGAAAGCCACAGAAACTGATTTGGACACACAAGACTGAAACGTGAGGGGACCCATCTTCCCCTTCCAAAGGCCCATGGCCCAGAGTTGCCCTCCAGAGACTTCTCCTGCCTCTCTGCCTGCTTTCACCTGGGAGGTGGTTTCCACCTCCAGGGAAGTTCTCTGCAAATGACAGACACCAGGGCCTGAGGAAGTCACAAAGGCCACCTCGATATCCAGCAATCCTGCACATCTTTCTGCTTGGTTGCCGAGAAAGTTGGGAAACAGAGCCCAGAGAGAGTGGTGCAGTCAGTCAGTGGTGAAGCCAGGCTAGAGTCCCGGTCTGCTAGCCTCCTGCTGCCCCTCCCGGCTTTACATAGCGAGATGTCCTCTCCAGAGCATTCCCACCACTCTCGCAGCTGCCTGGAAGCTCCCGAAGTTGGCCTCTGCTTTCTTCATTTCACAGATGAGGAGACTGAGGCCAAGAAGCTGAGGGACTCCCCTGCCAGTAGGTGGCGTCAGCACTCCTGTTCTCTAGTATGGAGCTCTTTAGAGCGTGCCAGTGCCCCCCCCCCCCCCCCCCCGAATCCCTTGGGAGTTTGAAATACAGGCCCCTGAGCATCATCTCTGAGATTCTGATTCTCTGGGTTCGGGCTAGGATCTGGGGATCTACTTTCCAAAGCAACTCCCCAAGGAAGTCTGAAGCAGCTCATTGGCCGATCAGGCTTGGAAGATGACCATGGCCAGCCCAGTGCCTCTCTGTCTTTAACTCAGCATCTGGGCTTCATGTTCAAGGGCCCATTCAGATTTGTGCTGTCTTGTATTTCTAATGAGCTTCTAGGTGGAGCTGATGCTAAAGGATTGTGGACCCTTCTCTGGGAATCTCTGTTCTCGTCTCCTGGGGCACATGTAGGGTTAGGTACCTTGCAAAGCAAGCAGACATCCACTCTGTGGGCCCCTCCTAGAAGAGAGGCTAATTTATGGTGTCCTATCTCTTTGTGAAATTTCCTGTGACCCTCAAATCTAACCCTCCCCTTCCTTTGTATTCTTTGTATCAGAGAAGGGGAGTCTTAAAAAGCAGAGGAAAGAAAAGACAGAACTCTCAGCAGACCCCAGGGCTTAGAGGAATCCCTCTGAGCTGCTGTTGGCAAAGTCTGTCCTCAATGTCCCCGGGGTTCAGTGAGGGCCAGGAACGGCTGAATGCTTTGGGAAATGTAGACAACTCTCACTGCTCAAAGACACCTTTTCCACACCTTTCTAACCCGCCCCCTGAATCTTGTGTTATGTTGATAGTTCCCTAAGTATTTTTAATTAGATTTTCCAAGCAAAAAAGTTTCTAAAGTTAATTAAAAGTTGCCTCACTGTAATTGTATGAAAGCAGCTTTTGCTTCTGAAAATTAAATTATTATAATTAAACTCTCTCCATTTAAAGATTTCAGGGGAATGTTTATTATTCATTTATTATGAAGAGACCTTGGAAGGGGTGTTGCTCCCACAGCCAGGAATCAGTCCAGCTGATGCTGGCTCGTGGCCTCGACTTTCCCCTACCTTCGATGATTTTGTCTCTGGGGAGGAAAGATGAAGTCCCATGTGAGCTTGGCGGTCATATGAGGTACAGGCTTTGAGCCCAGCCACACAGCCTGGCTCCTGTCTTATGACATCCTATGCCATTACTCAGATCTGCTGCTCCTCCCTGCTGTGCCCTATTTTCACTACACTTGGTCACATGATTTCTTCTGGCCAATGAAATGCAGAGAGGAGTGATACATTCCACGGACTGTAGGAGTCTGTCTTGTCTCTGCTGTGATGACTGACAGTGTCCCAAGCAGAGGCTGCTCTAGCAGCCTGGGCCCTGAAAGAAAGACCACGTGAGCTGAGATGCAGCTAATCAACAATGGACATGTAGTGTGTGAAAGCAACCCTCCTCATTTTTGTTACTGCAGCCAAACCTAGCCTTTCCCTGACTGGTACTCTGTTCATAGGTGATGCAGAGGGCTTTTGCTTTTTGTTGTTGGAAGATGGAGATTGTTTTTAAAGCTTTATCTGAAGCAGGACAATTGACAGACTATGCTCGCCGTGTGACTTGTAGGGGCTTCAACAGAATCCTCAGATATATTTTGAGCCTCACTTCCTGTCTCTTGTGATATAGTCTGTGGCCCTCCCTACACTTTTATTTGGTCTAAACCAGAGCTTCTTGAACTCAAGAGCTCTTGGACTCTCAGAAACACACCCCTAGACCTCAGCCTTAGAAACTACATGTTGTCACTTGCTCTGCATTGTGTGGCTAACTTAATGAGGCCAAGCAGGTCAGAGAACACCATGGGCCCTGAGACCAGGTGGCCATTCAGATGATATAGGAGATGTATTTTTTGGGGGGGTACCAGGGATTGAACTCAGGGGTACTCAACCACTGAGCCATATCCCCAATCCTTTTTTGTATTTTATTTAAAGTCAGGGTCTCTAAATTGCTTAGCACTTTGCTGAGGCTGGCTTTGAACTCACGATCCTCCTGTGTTAGCCTCCTGAGCTGCTGGGATTACAGGTATGCACCACCCAACCCAGCCAGGAGATGTATTTTTAAAAAATGTTCATAAAATTAAAGTTGCTATCAAAATATCATTTAAAGGTATATTATGCAAATGAATTATTAAAAAGATTCAATTGAAATATCATTGTAAGAGTTGAGAGACCCTCAGGAATCCATCCTGGGACCTCTGCCTTTGGAAAGTATGCATGAACCATGTCCTAGGTATTGACCATCCCCAACTTTTCCCACTTTGGTAGGGAGTCAATACTATTTCATTTTTCTATAGAGCCTTTTCCATGTTCATTTGCCCAAATCCTGTTATTCCTTCTAAGTCTACCTCAGATGCTACCTACTCCTGGAAGTCTTCCCTGATTGTCTTAACAGGAATGTCTCTGATCCCCTATGACCTTGATTTGCTTTTCTCTTATAGCATTGTTCTAACTTCTCTGGGGCTTATTATATTCGTGTCTACCCATCAGTGTGGGTAGACTTTGCCTCAGAGACCGACAGCCCCAGTGGCTCCCTTCCACATCCCTCATTTCTCTCTCACATTGTGACCATCACAGATCAGATCAGCTCTGTCCCAGGCCATTGGGTCTGGCTAAAGAAGACATTGCTATCCTGGCCCGTTTCGGTGTCCCAGCAGGAGAGGTGTCGGATAGTGGGTTACCCAGTGGCCCTCATAGCTTTTGCTTGAAGAGGCGCCTGCCAGTTCCGCTCACATTTCATTGCCCACAGCAGATGATGAGCCAAGCCCGACGGTGAGAGCATTGCACAGATAACCCTCCCTCAGGGAGGGCAGAGGATAGTTTGAGTGAGGATAAACCTACCAAGATCTGCCTTCTTGGTCACGAACTTTCATGTTCTTCCCTTTCGAATCCACTCCTTCCCTAAAGAAGACGGGTCTACATCCCCTCCAATCACAGCACCTTGCCCAAAGTCTGGGTCATGAGATTGCCTCTGTTCCAGGTCTGAATGTGGTTCTGTTGACCTGGTGGCCTCTGAGCTAAGACCAAACCTCTGTCCTTCACACCTCTAGTACACAGGGAAGGAAGGTCAGGGACAGGAAAACTTCAATAAATGCTCCTTTCCAGGAAGGAGAAGCAGGAAGGCTCTCAGCAGGTACTAGTCCATAGAGATTCTCTGTCCTGCTGGACTGAGGTTATGAGGGCTCATTACCTTGCAGATGGGGACTCTTCCTTGACCAGGGATCCAGCTCTGTTCCCTGGGAACTGCTCCCCACCTGTGTTCCCTTTGGGCTTTGTTCTCTATGTCTTTCTACTTTCTTGGGGGTGGGGTTCCCTTCCCTTTCCATTGTTCTCTTTGGCTACTTTTGAGAAAAGCATAGGGAAATCATCTTTGTAAGCCTTCTTCTTGCCCTTGGAAGGTTGTCTACTTATGGATTATTTCACATTTTAAACAATTGGTATCTTTTAGTATAAACTGATGGCTCTTGTTGTGCTCAGAACTTTAGCTGGCCCTCGGTACTGTTAGCCATACCTCCAGCCCATTTTTAGACAAACCTCCCTCTTGGCTTAATTGCAGGTACCTTGAGAGTTTCAGACTTGTGTAGAAGATCCATATTCTTAATCTCATTTCTGTAATCATTTTGTTCAGCAGGAAGGAATGACTGGGTACCATATTAGTCCACTCAGAGATTTTCCTAGAATCAATGATGATCCCAATCTTGGTTTGGTCTTTACCAGGAAACTCAGTTTTAACCAGTCTTTGCCCTCCAGAGGACTTCTCTCTATTACCAGCTGGAAATGAAAGGCACTTTAATCTTTCGCTTGTAAATGCTAGAATTTCTAGACTCTGTTTTCTTTCCTTTCTGCTTTTAATCTGGCTAAATATTTTCTGAGCTCATCTCTTTATTGAACCAATTTGCCCAGTGTAACTAATAGCATCTAAAGAATGCTACTAACACTGCATTTCCCAAACTGTTCACCTAAATCCACAAGCTCATTTGGAATATTTTATGCCTTCCAATTTACTGTAGAAACAGTTTTACAAATGTTGCACCACTTTGTATCACTGATACCTTCTTTCCATCCCCAGTGAGTTTTTCCTGCTGCCTCTGCTTAGCTCTGGGTTAATGCCATATATTCCTAGTGTTTTTTTTCCCCATCACGCCACTTCTAGGACCAATTTCTGTATCAGTCAGGAGAGGTTGTGTTATGCTTCAGTAAACAAATAATCCCCAAATCTCAGTGTCTTATAATAAAGGTTACTTTATTGGTCGTGCTTTATGTTTATCACTGGCCAGCTGTGACTCTGTCTCATGCTAATTTTAAAGCTTTCTACCTAAGACATTGCCAGTCATGGGGAAGAGGGGAAAGACAGTTAGGAAAACCACATAGTAATTTTTAAAAGTTTCTTCTTCAAAGAGATATTTTGGTGACTTTTTTTGGAAGAGCGAGTCAATATACTCAAGCTCTGTCTTGCAGGCAGGAGGGGTGACAATTTTGAACAGCACGATTTACTACACATCGCCTTTTGCACTAGACTGGAACCTTCTGGAGCACAGAACTCAACAGTCAGTTAATCATTAGAGTCTCAGCGCTGAAGAAGACGGTGCATATGCAGGTGTCAATAAGCACATATTGGAAGAGTTCACCTTGGGAGGATCAAAGCTACGTAGACCAATTGCTCTTGGGACAATGCTGTTATCATCTCTTCAAAGCGAGACATAGTCCATCATGCTGTTCATGCATGATAGAGTTGGCACTGTGTCCCAGGTATTTTTATTCTCAGGCCAAAGCACAAGTGTTAGACAGAGTCCCAGTACCTGCCGAGCAAGCAGAGCACAGGCTTTGGGGGTAGAAATACTCTCTGGAGAGCTTCCATTATCCTTTCTTCCCTCAGAGAAATATTCCTTCCTTTGTAATTAGCTAAACCATGGTTGTTTTATTGCCCTGGCAGGGGGTGATGAGCTGAATTGTTCAATGGACCACAATATCCTCCCCAGAGGTCTCTGGGCTTTAGGGGGAAAATATTTCTTCTTTAGGGCTATTGAGTGCTGGAGTTGTTTGCTTGAGACTGTAGAGAAGAAGGAAATGAGGACTCTGTACCACTACCACCAAGTTCAAAGGTTTCCTTCCCCCAAACCTTTTTTTTTTTCCTTAAAATGATTTTATTTAACAAATTCATATTGAAGGCTGGTTATATGTCAGGCACTGCATTAGATTCTTTATATATATCCTATTATTTAAACAACCCTGTGGTAAGTGTGCTTATTATGTCCATTTTACAGATGGGGAAACTAAGGCCTGGTGAGGTGAAGTGTCCTGTTCAAGTTTGGACAAGCAGGAAGAGGCAGATTTGGACCTTGAACACAAAGTCTCTTCGCCTTCCCGTGTGATTGCCCTCCTTGGTGGTGCCCATCCTCCTACTCCTCTAATGGCACTTTGGAATAGTTCCAGCACAGTGCCTGACACCTATGTTGGGATGTAATAAAAAGTCGAGGGAATGGATTCAGAGGAAAGAGAAGAGCAGGAACCCACAGTCCCAGATTCAAGGCTGAGCTTTGTGACTTTTCATCTCTGTGATTTTGGCAAAGTTGTTTCCTTCTCAGAGTTTGTTTCTCATTCTGTAAATTGGGACTGAGGATCCCAGTCCTTGGATGGCAGTAGACAGAAGTGAACTTTAGTGGGGTGACCTAACGGCTCCACTGAATGTCATCATCTGGTGGGATTCTACTTTTTTTTTTTTTTTTGGTGGTGCTGGGGATTGAACCCAGGGCCTCGTGCTTGGCAGGCAAGCACTCTGCCAACAGAGCTATATCCCCAGCCCATGGGACTCTACTTTTGTCCTGGGCATTGCCTAGGGGGATCTGGATGTGGGGAACAAAAGCCAAGTTTGGAGTGGTGGTCTGAGAGCTGACAAATTTCTTCATCATTTTTTATGTTAACATCAGCCTTTCCTGCCATCAAAGTTCATTCCTTTGACTGTGCACTTGAGTAATAGGCACCTGGAATGCACCAGGCAGGGGAATGGGCTACGGTGACATTATAGGCCATTTTGCAATTTCTTCTTATGTGTTAGAAGTCAAATCTCTCACCAAACCAGGGAGACAACAAAGGTAAGGGCACAAAGGCAGAGTCGCTCTCCAAGGTGCTGAACCTCTTGGGTCATCCTGCCAGGATCTCGCCCAGATAAGAAGATTCTCCACCAAAGAAGAAAGCCCAGAGCAGGGACAAGACTCCCATTCCATTCATTTGGCTGGACTGAATGGACTCTCCACCTTCTGGCCCTTTCCTCATTATTCTAGAGGGCTCTCCCTCACTGTTTCCTTCAACCTACCAAGAACTCCAGAAACACATTATTTCTGCTTCTGGATTGAGGAAACTGGAGCTTGGAGAGGGTAAGTGACGTGTCCAAGATCACAGAGAAAAGTAATTGCTTTTCTACAATGACCTCACATTAAACTCATCCTAAATCTCCCCTATTATCTTTTGTCTTTAGAGTCTCAGTGATTGGCACCTCCTTCAATTCAAGTCAAAAGTACACATCACCCCGATATCTTTGTCTTCCTCTCCTTCACCTCTGATTCGACCCCATGTGTGACCGTCTCTCCATACTTAATATATTGCTATTCTCTCCTTTCTATCCACTGACCCTCACCACACATTAAATCCAGGTCTTCATCTTTTCTCAATAGAATTACAGTCACAAAAACCTAAGCATGCTCTTCGGTCCAACCCTGGCCTTTAGAAAATATGGGTTGGATTGGATTATGCTGCTTTCCTTCCATTCTTTCAGGCATTAAGGTAAATCTACCTAGCCAGCTAGGTGTTCAGGGTCTTGATATCTGGCTCCTGCCTTCTTCTCAGCCCACTCCCCTTTCCCCACTCCCTTTACTTCAGCCCATTCTCTGGCCTCAGCACCCCTAGTGGATTTTCATTTGCACTGCAATCTCTCTTACATCTTTGTCTTTGCCCAAGTTATTTCCTCTCTTCAGGATGCTTTTCTTTGCATTTCCATCTGGTGGCTCAGCTTAAGTATCCCTTTCTATAGAAAACATTTCCTGGCCAACAAGTCAATGTCAGTTGTCATTCCTCTGAGCTCCCACAGCTTCCCAGGCTTTCTGGTCTATGGACAACTATCTTGTTGTATCTAATTGAGTACATGTCAGTGTCTCTTATAAATTGAAATAGTTAGTGAATCTTACATCTGTGTGCAACCCAATATAATGGCCAACTCATAATAAACTTTTAAGTATTTACTTGATGAACAACTAAGATTTGAACACTGGACAATCTCAATTTCACTGCTTATGAGCCAACAGAGTGTGGACAATTTCTCTGTGCTTTAGTTTCTTCATCTTTAGTTAGAAAGGGTCTAGTAATAAAATTGACTGTTCATTCCTCGTCCATTCCCCACCTATTGATGGACCAATCTCCAGGGTTAGGTTAAAGACTGGAATAATTGTCCTCATCTCCTACATGGTGCCCTGGGAGGGTGAGCATCTGTTCTCCTTCAGAACTGGCTAAGGAGAACTTGGAAGTTTCTTCCAGGGAGCAATGCTGATGGGTTAACCTGCCTAGGTGACTTGGATATATAGCCACATGGTTTATTGATCATCATTATTATTGACTCTTACTAGAGTCATTATTGACATCAATCATTATTGAATCTTACTAGAGTCTTACAACAGATCAACAGAACTTGAGGGTGAATCTTTCCCTAGGCTCAATTTAGCCACAAGATATGGTTAGTCTTTCTCTGTGTATCACTTTTTTGGATACTATGGAGTGAACTCAGGAGCACTTGACCACCAAGACACATCCCCAGCCCTGTTTATTTTATTTAGAGACAGGGTCTCACTGAGTTGCCTCACTGTTGCTGAGGCTGGCTTTGAACTTGCAATCCTCCTACCTCAGCCTCCAGAGCCACTGGGATTATGGGCATGTGCCACTGTACCCAGCTGTATATCATTTTTGTCTGTGGCGCAGCCCCAGCCCCCAAACTACTCTTCAGAACCTTTCTTAGGATGGTGCTAAATGGCCCATGTGCAGTTCCCTTGTGGGGAGCAAAACAATGCTCCTCCCCACACATGTCCACACCCAAATCCCCCAAGTTCATGAATATGTTATGTCACATGGCAAAGGGGAGATATAGTTCCAGATGGAACTGATGTTGCTAATCAGATGGCCTTGGAGCAGGGAGATGATCCTGGCTTGCTGGCCACAGTGTGGAAGAGGAGGAGGAAGGAGGAAGGAGGCAGAAGAGAAGTCAGAGTTGGTGCTTTGCTGCTGGCTTGGAAGATGGAAGAGACCATGGGCCAAGTAATGCCTCTGGTTTCTAGAAGGGGGAGAAGACCAGGCAAAGGGTTGACCTCAGTCTTTCTTTTTTATAGGAAAGGGGCCCTTTTGGTTTAGTGAGACCCATTTCAGACTTCTGACCTCTAGAACTGAAATAATACATCTGCATTGTTTTGGTAATTTGTTATAATGGCAAAAGGAAATGAATATGCTGCATATTTACTGTTTCTTAAAATTCTTCCTGTTTTTCCCCTTCTTATAATGTCATCGCTATAAAATAGGTTTTCTATTTTCAGGGCATTTGGGAATGAAATATTAGCAGGTGGCTTTGATAGACATTTTTGTGTCTCCAAGTTGGTTTCCCTTTTGAGATTAAAAAAAAAATCTAAGTATTCCATAATTCTGCTTCCCCTCCCTGTTTCATGCTTCCCCTTACTGAGGATTGATCTGCAGACGTTCTCCTGAGTTTACCTGTCAGTTTCTTTCTGGCCCAGGATGCTTTCCTGTGTCCTGAATTGTGGGTTCCTCCCGATCAGCTCTTTGCATTCGGCCTTCTCCCACTTCCCCCAAGTGCCCTTTATGCAGCTCATTGACCTATAAAACAGCTTGTTTGTGGTTTTCTCTTCTATCTTTCTTGCTTTTCCTTCCCTCCCCTTTTACTTTAGGACCTTCCTTCTTATTATTTCCCTACCATTATGGATGGGTAATGTTGGTGTCATGCTCTTCTGGAATGTTCCAATTCCTTAACAAAGCCATGGGCAGTATTGGCTGCTGCTCCCTCGCTGCAGGCCCAGGAGCAGCCCCCTGTGGCCACTGGGAGTGGCCTGGTGTTGCCAGCTCTCAGTTTATTTTTAACTGTAGCATTGTGTCCTCTAAATTTAAACTTTCTCACCACTTGCCTTCCCCTGTGGCAGACAGATGTGTCTGTTTCTACTGCATTCCAGTGCCATCCAGAGGATCACCAGGAGTGAAGGTCTGACCAGAATCATACAAAAGGGACTGCGGGCTGGGGGCGTAGCTCAGTGACAGAGTGCTTGCTGGCATGCATGCACGAGGACCTGGGCTTTGTGTTTTTGAAACACAAAAACAAGCAAACAGGAAACCCACAAGGGTCTGTATGCTTGAAGGGAGGAGAAACTACCTGCCTGGGTCCTCGGATTCTAAATTCCGGCTGGTTCCCATAGGGCGTATCTTTACAGATGCCACACCCCATGGGGCAGGCTGAAGTTTCAGATGTGGGTCACACACTGTCACTGTCACAGGTGGAATCCTGACAACCGAAGCCTGAATACAGGCCAATGAGAGGCTCTGTCTACCATCCTCCTCTAGTTTTCTCCTCTGGAGACTCCCTGCTCTTTTTCTTTTTGTAGAGTTGATAAAAAAAAAAAGTCCTTAATGCTGTAACAGGACAGAAATTGATACTCTATAGTCACTAATGTTATTTATATTCCATGAACATATTGCAAAGCACAGGCAGTTTAACAATGAAATAAATCAAGTATTCCCAAACATTTTCCAGTCAGCCCACAGATAGCTATTTTGGCTGTTTTCGATCCCCTCTTCCTCTCTGTTCACAAATTTTATTTTGAATTGTGGTTATATATATATATATATAATAAAAATGCCATTTGAGCCACTTTTAGTGTACAGTGGTATTAATTACATTCACGATGTTGTACAAACACTACCATTCTCTTTTTTTCTGAGATGTCTTTATCATCCTAAATAGAAACTGTTTCATTAAGCAGTAATTCCCCATTCCCCCTCCTCTCAGCCTTCTGGTAATTTCTAATCTACTTTCTGTCTCTATAAATTTGCTTATTCTAGCTATTTCAGGCACATGGAATCATATAACATGGTTTGTTTTAATGGCTGAATAATGTTTCATTGTTTGCACATAGCATTATAGTTCATTCCTTTCTATGGTGAATAATATTCTATCACACACACACACACTCACCCCCACACACCCATCCACACACCCATTGCACACCCATGGAAACATTTCATTTATCCGTATATCTGTTGATGGATATTTGACCTTTTTAAACCTTTTGGTCATTGAGAATAATGCTGTAATGGACACTGGCCTAAGTATCTGTTTGGATCTCTGTTTTCAGTTCTTCTGAGTGTAATATAGAAGTTTCATGTTTACCCTCTATCAAACTGGCTTCCATGGTGTTGGCACCATTTTGCATTTCCACCAGTGATGTGGAAACTCACTCTCTTAATCTATTTCTTCCCCCCTATATTTTTCCTCTTACTAACACCTTTGGTAACTCTATTACCTAAACAATTTCATAGAGTCCCACAGGTCATATTTTTAAAATCACACTTCTACATTCTCATTTTTTCCATAATTATTCACAGCTTGACCCAGACATGAAACATACAAAATTCCACCTAGAGAGAGCAATGCCCCTGAGACAATGAAGCTCCCATGCTCTTGGTTGACCTGAGTTCCATGGGACAAGCCATAAAAGACTGAAGTGTAACTGATCACAGCACACTTCAGTTCTAATTTTATTTTCATATCATATTGAGTTTGGTCCTACAGACCAAATAATTCCTACACATCTTTGGCTCATTCCCGGAATTTTTATTCTAACAAGGATTCAACAAGTGATAGTCATAGAAAAATTGAGTGTAAACAATCCAAAGTTTGGCATGAGCTAGCACATGACAGGCCTGCTCCCACAATTTTACGTGATAAGGTACTAACAAAATTACCAGAGAGGTAAACCACAGAACCATGTTTGAAAAGAATTCCAGATCATATACAACAAGTAAAAATGAAAGAAATTGGCCTCGAAGAGATTTCTCTTTCTTCCAATATGGAGGAATTCTGCTGGAAAAGAAGGGAGGGGGAGAGGGAAGGGTGGCTTGGATCCAGGTGATGGAGGACTGAGGACTTTGGATCTGGTCCTGCAGGAGGAAGATGCTGCTTTGGTGAGACCGTGGAGCTGGAGAAGTCACTCTGGCTGCAACATGGTGGGCTATAAAATAGCAAGATTTGGGGATTGGAAAACCAGTTTTAGTAGTTCTAGAGAAAGATGGTGGTGAGTTGAACAAAAGAGAAGATGGAGAGGAGTTTTAATGCGCTGAGCAACTGATTGAATGTAGGGTGGAAAGGGTACACCTTGGGAGACACCAGGACCTGGAGAAACAGGGGGGTGCAGCTGAGCAGTGGGACCAGAGTAGTTTTACCAGGGTAGTGCTGCTGGCCTCCTGAGTCTGGTCCCTGGGGGAGGTCCAGGTGGTGAGGTCCAGAAGATGGAGGTGCTGCAAGATGGCAGGAGGCCAAATGCAGGGGCCGTGGCTTGGAGAGGGGCAAGGATTCCTTGGCAAGCTTGCAGTGAAGCTTGGACTATTGAGGAGTGACTCAAGGTCCTGATGGTGATCCACAGATTCCAACCTGACCACTCAGGTGCACTGGGGATCATCACTGCCAGAGGGTTCTTTATCACCTCAAGAGAACTTTTGAAGACCAGGCAGGTGTGTGGACTGTGGCCACTGGTGTGTGTGTTGGAGGAGGGAGAATAGAGCCAACGATAAGGAGAATCAGGTTCTGAGCTTGGAGACAGCAAAACATATCAAGGACAGATTTTTGCAGCCCTTGGCTTCCTGAAAGCTCTCAGCACATCCTGGCCTCATGGAGGAGAGGGATCAGGTCTCCCCATCACCTGGAAATTAGGCCAGGCATGATTGCAGCTGAAGATCAAAGGAATCGTCTCTAACTGCCATCTGTCTCCCACTAAATGCCTGCCTCCTCCCTCTCTTCTTTCTACAAGCTTCAGTTGAGCCTTTCTTCTGTTTCAGACCATCTGCTGGTCACTAGGTTTCCAAAACACAATGGGGTGCTCTCCAGGGCATCCCTGTTCTGAGTGGGGGGCAGGTAAAAACGCAGACCCCCTCACTGCACTGAAAGTACCAGGATCCAGGAAACCTAGGGCCATCTGGAGCCCCACTGAGGCCCCAGGGAGGCATTAATACGATCTGTCAGTGTCCTCCGATTTAGTGGCCCAGCTTTCTGACTCCCTATCCTCAGGTAAAATCTGGGCAACAGCTCTCCTTTTAGAGAACAATAGGAAGGTCTAAGCTTGGGACCTGCCAACAGCATGGGCAGAGCCCCCATTGCACGCCCTGGCATGGAGCCCAGAACAGAGGAATAAACTTCGCACCTGGCGGGTCTCGGACAGGCCAGTTCTTGGATTGATATTCTGCATGGAGCAATGGTTTCATTTACATTCTCCTGAAATTGGGGCCATTTTCTTCCTTTTCTCTTTGACAAAAATGACTTTATCTTATGTGATGTTTAGGAAAACTCAGGGCCCCTTCAGTCC
Organism: Glaucomys volans; assembly: GCA_020662805.1. NCBI lineage: Eukaryota > Metazoa > Chordata > Mammalia > Rodentia > Sciuridae > Glaucomys > Glaucomys volans. The sequence goes on from JAJEJO010049769.1 coordinate 1,323,272, forward strand.
CCTGGGTCCTGCCTTCCCCTGGGTGAAGGGACACAAAGAACTTGCAGCTTGGCTGGAAGGGAGAGGAGCCATGGGAATCACCAGAGAGGCCAATGCTCAGGGTCTGCCCCAGACTTTCCTGCTTTCCCTCTGAATCAAGGTGGAGTTCATGTAACGTAAAGTTAACCATGTGAAGTTCGTGATTCAACGACATTGAGCACCTTCACTGAGCTATGCCATTGCTACCTCTTTCTAGTTTGAAAACTTTTTTTTTTTTTTTTTGGTACTGGGGATTGAACCTAGGGACCTTAACCACTGAGCCACATCACCAGCTCTTTTTACTTTTTATTTTGAGACAGGATTTTGCTAAGTTGCTGAGGCTGGCTTTGAACTTGCCATTCTCCTGCCTCAGCTTCCTGAGTCGCTGGGATCACAGACTTGCACCACCAGGCCTGTGGTGCAACAACATTTGACAACATTTTCATCACCTTAGAAAGAACCCCTCCATCTATTAAGTAGTCCTCCCCTTCCCCTTGGGATCACTAATCTGCCTCCCATCCCAGTGGATTTGGCTATTCTGACCATTTCATATAAAAGGAGTCGTACGGTATTGCCTGTAATGGTGTCGGTCAAATGGTGTCCCCTCAAATGCACAAGCCACAGTCCAAACCTCCTGGGAATGTGACTGTAATCGGAGACAGTGTCCTCACAGAGGTGGTTCAGTTAAACTGAGGTCAGCAGCGTGGGCCCTTGTGCAGTGTGACTGTGTTCTTTTATTTATTTTTTTGCAGTGCTGAGGGTTGAACCCAGGGCCTCAAGCATGCTAGGCAAGCGCTCTACCACTGAGCCACAGCCCAGTCTGACTGGTGTTTTTATTTTTATTTTTTTAGAAGAAGGGATTAGGACATGGACACACAGCGAGAGACCCTATGAAGACCTATGGAGAAGACAGTCATTTACAAGCCCAGAAAAGGACTCAGGAGAAACCAACCCTGCAGACACCTCCACCTTTCTAGCTTTCAAATGGTAAGAAACTAAATTTTTATTGTTTAATAGACAATAAACATGCATGACAGTAGAGTGCATTTATTGTTTAATAAATGTCTGTGGGACGTTTTCATGACAACCTATAGCAGACCAGTGACTTAAAAAGACTTTTCTTTTTTTTTTTTTTTAAGAGCAGTTTAAAGTTCATAGCAGAATCAAGGGGAAGGTGCAGAGCTTTCCCATCTGCTCCTGGCCCTGTTTTTGAGGTTCATTTATGTCATAGCCTATAGCATTACCGTGCTCCTTTTTATGGCACATAATATTTCACTGTATGTATATTTGCTCATTCATTCATCCGCTGATGGACATTTGGGTTGTTCCACTTTGAGACTATTGTGGATAATGCTGCTGTGACCATAGGTGGACCCGTGTCTGTGTGGACACAGGCTTTCCTTTCTCTGGACGTACTCCCAGGAGTGGGATTGCTGAGCCGCATGGTACTTCCACACCTAGCTGTTTGAGGTGCTCACAGACCTTTTCCATGACAGCAATTATTACTGATGTTCCTGTCACCTCCCCAGCAGTCCTCACGCTGTCATGGTGCAGAGTCCGATTCCGGAGATCAACAGCTTGACTCGGAGCATGGCTTCCCTCCTCGCTCCCCGGGGGACCTCAGGTAAGGGGTTGACTCTTGTTCATTTCCAGAGGTGGCCCTTATAAAATGGTTGTGCAGACTGGACGGAAGCCGATGTGAAGGACTTAACATATGTCATTCAGGAGGTGCTGACTCCTTTAGAATCCCCGGAGGTCCGCTCGGGGTGCAGTAAATGCTCAGACATGCAGCTAATGCTTGAGTTCGGGCCATTTTTATCACTGTAGCTCCCCTTGAAGGCTCTGGACATGTGGGGCTGTCAGGGGTGGCATTTTAGCAGGAGGGAACTGGGAGATAAAGGCACCAGGTAGGGGCGTGTAGGACCCGAGCGTGTGTGTGGAGCGAAGACTGAGCAAGAGAGAAGTTTTCAAAAGCAGGTTGGGGCCAGACTTCCAGATGTGAGGACATCTGCTCCCAGGGGGTCTTGCAGGTCAACCTGAGTCTCCACCCCCAGAAGCTCCTGAGCAGAGGGCCAACTGTCAGCACAGTGCGTAAGACGCGTGGGGCGATCCAGGTTCCCACGCAGCGGGCTGGATCCCTCCGCAGCAGCGGCGCTCCCTGCGTCTTGGTGGTGGGGCTGGATGGTTGCAGTCCGCATCCTCGAAAATTCTGGAAAGAAAGAAATCTATTTAATGCAGATTCCTCAGCATAGAGCCAGAAGAATGTGCCCTGAGCTTCATGAGGATGAATAGAAAGGCCACCACACAAGCGTTTAGTCAAGTCTTGCAAAAGTAATAGAGCAGAGGCGAGAAAAAGAAGGGACGTCACCTACTCAGCTCGGGCTGCATGAAAAGTCACGAGGGCTATAGCTGGCGGAACATTTTTATTTATTTTTTTAATCCTGGAAAAGATAATGGAGGAGTAAAGTTACCTGCATAGCAGGCATTTTTAAAATCAATTTTTTATTTCTTCTAATTAGTTGTACGTGACAGTAGAGTGCATTTATACATTTTGATAGATCATACATGAATGAAGTGTAATTTCTCCTTTTTCTTGATTGTACATACTGTAGGATCACATCAGTCATGCAGTCTTACAGGTACATGAGGTAATAATGTCTGTTCACTCCACTATCCTTCCTACCCCCATACCCCCTCCCCTCCCTTCACTCCCCTCTACCTAATATAAAGTAACTCTATCCTTCCCTGGCCTTCCTCCCCCCATTGTAAATTAGCCTCCGCATATCAGAGAAAACATTCAGCCTTTGGTTTTGGGGGTTTGGCTTAGTTTGCTTAGCACATGATATTCTCTAACTCCATCCATTTACTGGCAAACGCCATAATTTCATTCTTCTTTAAAGCTGAGTAATAGTCCATTGTGTATGTGTACCACATTTTCTTTATCCATTCATCTGTTGAAGGGCATCTAGGTTGCTTCCACAGTTTAGCCATTGTGAATTGAGCTGCTGTGAACATTGATGTGGCTGCATCACTGTAGTGTGCTGATCTTAAGTCATTTGGGTGTAATCCAAGGAGTGGGACAGCTGGGTCAAATGGTGGTTCCATTCAACTCAAAGTAGGCATTTTTTAAAAGACTGTTTTTCATAAAGCCAAATGTATTCAATTTATATAACTATTTATTTTCAAATACATATGCATACATGTATGACATATGCAATATATATTTTGAAGTATATATCTATTATATAATATGTAATCATTTGCATCTTAGACATTTTCATAATTAAATACTGCTTAGTAAAATTAATGTTATTGTACCTATACAATAATTGCAATTGTAAAACCATACACGGATGATGACTAGGAAATGCACATGCTTTAAAAATCAAGTGATATGATTAAAAAAGAAAAGCGACAGGCCCGTGTCCCACGGTTTTACTCACCAGAGGAAGCCACTTTTCATCTCCACCGAGATGGTTTTTACTGTTGACACATCTTGTTAGTTTTGAAGCATGTATCTTCTAGAACTTGTATTTTCCTTATTTAAACAATATATCAGACTTTCATAGATTTCTCCAATATTGTCCTATTTTTGGGCTGGGCAAGAGTGGGGCTTTTCAGGTGGGTCACCGGGGGGCTGGCAGGGGTTACAGTGAGGAGGAAATAGTGTTGGACCTAACGTCTTTCTTGGGCAGTGACAACTTAGGCAACTTTTCCAAGTTAAGAACAGATGCCTTGAGAGCACAGAGTCACTGGCTGCAGTGGCCCCTGGATCAGGACTCCTGGGGTCTTGCCCCAGTATACCCCCCACTTTCCTTCTCTCAGTTTCTAGAGGCAAGGTGCAAAGTCAGAAGGCCTGGGAAGATGACTCTGGGGAGCCTGGCTGGGTCCTGTGCTTTCTCTGGATCTCTGGCTACATTGGCCTAGGAAGCTTAGGAGAGGCATTTGCTTTTGTTTCATCTGAGGACCAGTCATGTCATCACCAAAGGTCTTAGCCTGGAGGATAGACCTCACTTACAGATCTGTGGGGACACTGCAGAAACAGATGCTAGGTTAAAACTTGAGGTGCACCCCCAAACTGTACACATAACTGGGTCCCAAGGGAGCTGCTGCTGCTGCTAAGATTAGGAAGCTGTGGCATCGGGAGGGTGCCCGCCAAATTGAGAAGGTCCCGCCACTGCTGCATGCCACCTCTCCAGGCATCAAACTGGAGGAATGGATTCCTGAGCCCTGCTTTCCACAGCCACGGAGCAAGGGGTCAACCTCGGGGAACTTCTGCTACAGCTGCCTCAGGGACCCCTGTGCCCAGGCTCATCTGCAGAAGCGGGTGAAGCATGTCCTCTTCCATGATGCTCTTCTTCTGCCTTCCAGACCTCACATGGGAGCTCTTGCTTGGCAGAACCTCGTTACATTTGGAACCCCAGCTGCAAAGGAGCCGGGAAGGGCCACTGATGGATTCCCACTCTGCTGTCCAAAAACATCAAAAGAACCAGCCTCTACGTATATGTAAGATGACATGAATCACGTGAATCTGCATTGTGTACAGCCATACAAATGAAAAGTTGTATCCCATTTGTGTACAAAAAAATGTGGAAAAATACTTTCATGCATAACTAAATGTAAAAGATAGAAATAAAAAAGTAAATAAAAAAGGCTTCTTGCCTGTCTTTATCATAAATCTGCATTTAACTGAAAAAAAAAAAAAAACCAGCATGCTATATTCCCAGATACTCAGGCATCTGAAGCAGGTGGATCACAAGTTTGAGGCCAGCTGGGGCAGCTTAGTGAGACCCTGTGTCAAAATACAATGAAAAGGAACTGGGTATGTAGCTTAGAGCATGATGCCCTGGATTCGATTCCCATACCATAGAAAGAAGATAAAAAAGTAAAAAACAAAGCAAAACAACAACAACAAAACCAGCTAGAGGAAGTTGAATGAGTCAGGATTCAAACCTCTGGCTCTAGAGCTCAAAATCCTGGATGTGAATCCTGTGTCCTTTTCTTGGTAGCTGTGTGACCTCCACTAAGTCAAGTTGCCTCCCGGAGTCTAGTTTCCTCAGTTGTGAAATGTGAATAATAAAATCAGCTACCTCTGGAATCCGTGTAAGGGTTGCTGTGGTTTGGATGTGTTCTGTCCCCAACAAAACTCACGATGCAGCCTGGCCCCTGGTGTGAGGGTGCTAAGGTAGAGGACCTTTAGCAGTGGAGCTGCTGGGAGGTGATTAGGTCATGACTGCCCTTGTGAAGGGATGAATGCTGGTCTCCAGGAGTGGCTCATTCTCATGAGTGCAGCCTCACAAAAAATTGAGCCTGGCCCTTCCTCACTCTCTTGTTTCCTCTCTCAATATCTGACCACTCTCACAAGTGTTCCCACCATGTGATGCTATCTACTACGAGACGCTCACCAGAAGTCAAGGAGGGTTCCCTGCTCCTGGACTTCCAGAACTGTGAGCTAAGTAAATCTCTTTACTTTATAAAGTAGCCAGCCTCAGGTGTTTTGTTATAGCAACACAAAATGGACTAAGACAGGCATAATACAGTGCCTGGTACCAGGTGAATGTTGTATACATACAAACTTACATGACCACATTTTATGTGTCTTATTGATGGGAAAACTGAGGCTTAAAGAGGTGAGTATTTCAAATTCACCTCCTTTATCTTTCCCCTTTCTATCTTGGGGCAAGAAGATAACCCTGTACCTTACCTCCACTCCCAGGTTTCCCCAAGCTGACCAATTCCTAGACAGGCAATGAGAGGCTGCCTAGATCTTCTTGTCCTTCTCTTTCTTCACCATTGATAACCATGTTGGTGTTAAGGTTGAGGATATATTTGATATGACAGAGACTGATGGTTTGAGTATAGGAAGAGGAGATAATAATAGAACTATTACACTATGAATAATAAACCCACCCAAAACAGAGACAGGCATTGTGCCAGGAAATGTGATCATTTTAAGAAGGAACATCAGGACACCTTTCTCTTATGACCACATTGTCCCAGACCCATTCAGTTCTACCGCTGGGCGTTTGGGAGCTGTGGTTCTGTGTTGTGGTGGGAGAGAAGATGAAGGAGTTTGAACAGGACCAGGAACCAGCCAGAGCCAGAGGAACGGGTTGCCTGGCTGGGAAGGGAGGAACCGTGGCTGGATCTTGGATTCACCACTTCTATGCTATGTGCCCTGAGTCTTCGAGTGGTACTCAGCATCCACATCTGCTCTCTTCTTTGTACCTTCCAGAAAGCTAAAGATGGCATCCTTGATTCCCTCGCACCTAGGCCTGGGTGTAAATCAGGATCACTGATGAGATGCACTTCTGAGGTTTTGGGAAGCAGAAGTGAGGAGGAAGAAAATGAGGAAGAGGAGGCAGCCATCTGCACCCTGCTATTGCTGCCCACAGGCAAAGTCATGGAGGCCTGAGTGGTCATAGCACTAGGCTTTGGGTTCCAGGTCCTAGTCCACCAGCTCTGAGGGGTGAGAGCAGCAGTGGCAGTGGCAGTGACCTTCTGCTCTTGGGATGCCAGATCCACGTCGTGTCCAGCAAATCCCCTGTATTAAATTCCTTCTGGCACGTGAAATACCTAGAGTGGTTTCTGTTTTCTTTCTGGAACCTTTTGACCTTGAGCAAATCTCTGCTTCTCTGGAGTTCATGTAGATGAGGGGTGTGAGTGAGGGGCTAATGAGCTCTCTCCCTCCTGCATGAAAATTTTTTCTTCACTTTACTGGTAGCTCTGATCTCCTTTGTTACTTGGCAACATTGCTTGGGGCAGAAATGACGGTAAACTGCTCACAAATGGGGAGAACTATGAACAACCCATAGGAAGCCGAATCTTTGCTCTTCTCTGGGTGCTGTGGCCTGGAAACTGAAGATGTTCCTTTTGGGAAGTCCTAGGAGTTGTTGCTAGAGATCTTGGTCCCTGTCAGGTATGGAGGTTTTCCAGCTTCCTGATGTGGGTCTTGCCTCCCTGTGTCTGAACTGGATTGCCATGTCACCCCTTCAAGGACTCCACCAGTTTAGAAACCCCTGGTGGTGCCCTGCTAGCCAGTAGCATCCTTGTCGTGTCTCCTTTTTAGTGACTAGGATTGAGGGTGGTCCAGTATGATCTTTAGTAGAGAAAGTTGGACCTGAGAAGACCCCTGGGTAGCTTTGCAAGGGAAATTTCAATGAGATGAAGCCTGGACTCCTTACAGTTCTGGAATTTCATCCTTCTAGGGATAAGAACACATGGGCTGAGTTATTATGAATTAGCTGAAGTTCCTTAGAAAACCGAACTGCAGTCAGAAGTACATGTTCTCATACTGGGTGCTGTTATGTGGTCCTGTTGTAGAAGGACAATTGATAAAGAGAAGGAGTTCTTTCGGCTCATGGTTCTGGAGGTTGGAAAGTCAGTACTAAGGAGCTGGAGCTTGGTGGGCTTTGGTGCCCCTTCCTTCCACGGTGAATGCAGAAGAGCAAGAGAGCACAAGAGATTGAACTTGCAGCCTCCAACTCCTACAATCCGCACTAACCCACCCCCCCATCGCCTTTCAAAGGTCTCAGTCTTCACATTGCTGCACTGGAGGACTGGGGTGCAGCTCAGTGGGGGGCGCTTGTCAAGCAGGCACAAGGAACTGGGTTGCGTCCCCAGCACCCAAAACAGAGCACCGAGATAAACCAAGAGAACACCATAACTGTTGCATGGGGATCATTGCTGACCCATGTGTTTTGGGGGACACATTCAACATGGGAAAAGCCACCCCAAGAAAGGAAGAGTGGGGATAAAGTCAGCGAGGTGAGAGAGATCTGCAGATCCAAGGACACACGGCCAACCTGACATGTTGGTGCAGCTTCACCAGGCGTGGTCAGAGAGGTGGACGGGCGTTGCATCTCCAAACAGTCTCTCGAGGGGAGGAGGGAGAAGAAATCTCCGCTGGCTCTGAGCTCTCGCTGCTGCTCAGACTTCTCTCTCATGAGATACTAACCCCTGTGCGCGTCCCAAGTGCGCACTCCATCCCCACAGCAGCCACTGGGGGCACTAAGTCCTAAAATGTCCAGAGGGGACCCCGAGCCACAGTGCGGCCACCTGTCTGCCTGTGTGCTGCGCCCTGGGTCCTGGTTGGGTGAGCCAGGTCTCATGGGGAATCATACGCTGATGGCCACAGGGAGGGGTCGGAGGCTAGAGATGCTGTCAGCTCAGGCCCGCGAGCAACACAGAGCCCGGGCAGCCGTCAGCAGGTCCATCCAGCTACGCTGATGCCAGGACCCCACGACCAGGGCGGAGGTGAAGCTCAACCAACTCCCTCCAATACAGACCCCCGGGTTCTCCCCCTGGCTTCAAGGGGTGCAGTCTCGGCCTTCCCAGAGGAGCACCAACCACGCTGAGCGGAACTCTGTAGCCCCAGACCCTGGGGAGGGTTTGGTAGTGACATCTGCACTCTCAGTCTCCACCTTCTTGGTGTCCATGGGTCACCTTGATGGGGCAGTGGGGACCCAGTATTTGGGCACAGAGAAAGGGAGGGCCTGGGAGGACTGGGTTAAGAGGGATGTGTGGCTCCATGATGCCTGTCACCACGTAACGTGGGCAATGGAACTGGGACCAGAGCCAGGGAGTCTGAGGGGAGATGCTGGTTTTGCTTTCTGGACCTTTGGGTGTCTGTGATGTGAGACTGGAAACCCAGAGAGAACTCTTCTTGCAAATTCGAAAGTCTAGAATAAAAGGGTCAGAGGGGGCCTCCAGACTCACCTCGCTCAGCTCCTCCTTCAAGACTTGGGTTTTCGGGCTGGGGTTGTGGCTCAGGGGCAGAGCGCTTGCCTAGCCCGCGGGAGGTCTTGGGTTCCATCCTTGGCACTGCACAGAATTTTAACAAATAAAGTAAAGGCATTGTGTCCATCTACTACTACAAAGAGCAATAAAAAAGATTTGGATTTTCTCTATAGCAACATCTTCTTCACTCATAGTGACAGGAAGCTCATTTCTGTCACCCCAGATCACACTGGCTCTCCTGGTCTGGGACACGTTCCTGGGCGTTGTGACATTCTCTCTTCCAGCAGGGCAACCCAGTTCTCTTCCTGCCACTCACCATACAACCTGATCCTTGTTGGGCAGCACTAAGGGGTCCATGTCCCTCCATGGGCCAGCACGTGGGGTGACAATCTATGCCGCTGAAGCTCAGCCACGTGCCTGTGAGGACACTGAGTGCCTGGCCTGCCAGGCTTCATGGACAGAGCCAGCGGCCTTTGGCAGGCCAGCCCGCCCTGCGAGCCCCTGATTACAGGCTGCGGGCCGTGGGCGTGCCTGCTCATTAGTGCCAGCAATCAGCCGGTGACCTGAGTGAGGTCTGAAGCCAGGAGATGGGGATAATAGGCCCCTTGCAGCTCCTCCTGCCTCCACCGCTTCCGCATCTGACAGCGGGGACGGCTCCCCTCCCCTCACACTCCCAGCCCAGAGCACCACCTGTCAGGGCTGGAAGGAGCCAGGGAGCCACCCCAGCCATCTCCCTGGGTCCTTCCGCCCATGCCCTTGGCTTCACCTGCCACCTCTGGACTGGCCTCCCGACGGGTATGGCAGGCCTGGCACACAGATCCCGAGGCATCACGGACATTTCCATCTGGATGGCCCTGGGGACCTCCCGCCTCACATTCCCAAACCAGTCATCCATTTCTCCCTAGCATGTCTGCCCTCCTGGTGAAGCTCACCAGCGCACACTCCCTGGCCACCCAGCCACCCATGGCCAGGCCATCGCAGCAGCCAGCTGATGGCTCTCCCCAGCCAGTCCTTCCTGGCTCCTTCCCTTCCCCGGTGGGACCAGAGTACTGGTTCTGAAGTCATGGAGGTGACGTTGCCCCATTTCCTAGACACTAGTTCCAACCTGTCTCCCGCCAGTCTTTCCAGCCTCGTCCAGTCCTCCTTTCTCTTGCATTCGCTGCCCAGCCAGCCTGAGCCCTCTGGTGACATCCCCAAGCCCCCTTCCATTCCAGGCTCAGGCTGCTCTCTCTCCAGGGAACGCCAGCCCCAGTTCTCTGATCTGAGCCCTCTGGGGAACACTTGTGCCTCAAAACTCTCCTTAGGGATTGCTCTCTCTCCAGGGCATGCCTCCATAGGACGGAGCCACTGTCATTCATTCATTCATTCAATAAATTCTGCTGACTGTCCACTAAATGTTTGATTCCTACCATATAAGGCTTGCAGTTTGGTAAGGGAGACAGACATTTAACACACACATACACACGTTGTGATATGTTGTGATATGTGATAAAATAATGAGGTAATAGATTACTGGTGGACAGGAGATGGAAGATATCATCTAGCTTTGGGGGTCATGACAATAAATGACATTTGTGTTGAGATCTGGTAGGAATCTTCTAGGGAAAAGCAGAAAGAGCATCGCAGGCAGAGCAAATGTCTTGTGCAAAGGCCCTGGGGTGGGGAAGACTGTGGCATATTCAAGAGAGTGGAGAATCTCTGAGTGGATGGTCCTCAGAGTGCAAGAGAGTGGGTGAGGTGACGTGAGACTCGGGGGAGGGGGGACCAGACCACAGGGAAGAGAGGAGGGTGCCTGAGCCTAGCGTGGTGTCTGGAGTAGAGATGAGTGAGGAGGGTGCTGGGAATTCTGTCACTTGGTGACACTTGAGCAAAGTCTGCCTCCTATGATCTGGGGACAGGAGTGCAGGTGGAGAGGGAGCGGAGTCGGGATGTGTCCAGTGTGGTGGCACAGCATGGAATAGGGACAGTGTGTGCTGCCTGCCAGTAGAGCCAGGTGGCCTGGGAGAACCCTAACCCCACACCCAGGAGGTCTAGAGGGAGGCCTCGAGGAGGCTGGGGGTGACTCTGGGTCTCTGACCTGCATGGTGAGTGAGGGGCAGAGCTAAAATGTCACTTGATTCTCAGAGCCAGAGATGATGCTGGCAGCCACCTGAGTGGCCTTGATAACAAGGAGAGGCTTAGTCACCGCTGTGGATGTGACTTGAACTCCACTGGTTCCTTCGACCTGGGAGCCCTAGGAAACATCTTACCGGTGAAGACTCTGGTTTTCTTCCACAATCCCCTGCTCCTCTCCACCCGAGTTCTGTTTATTTCATTACCCAGACCCCGTCCCTGCCCTGGCCACCCTCTCCACGTGTGGCTTGCAAGCATCCTCTGGTGTTATGCTTTTTAGCAATGCGTGTAAGCAGAACCCACCCCCAGCCCTGCCCTACGCGAAGATCCGGGTCCTGAGCTCCATCACCAGGCCCTTCCCCAGCTCTCCAGCTCTCCGCAACCCCTGCCGAGTCAGCGAGAACCGGACTGATTCCTGATCCCTCGGAGCAGGAAGCACACACTTCAGCATTTAGCTGGCGCTGCTGATGTGCTCGGACCGAATTGTTCAGAGAGCCCAGGACCGGAGAGGGGGTGGGGAGGGCATGGGGCTGCGAGCCCGGATTTGGAGTGATTTGTTTCCTTTTGATTAACTCAGCAGTTGGAACGCAGTGTGTCTAGCCCAGGATTCCTTCCCAGAGCCAGGGTGGGGCAGAATTCCTCCCCAGCAAGTGGGAATGGACAAGGCCACTGTCAGTCCTGGTCTCTCAGGAGGGTGACAGCGATGCCCATGGTTCACTGGGGGGGGGGGCCGAAGCAGCTTTAATTGACTGCCCTCCTCAGCCTGCTTCCCGTCCTGCACAGTGGGAGCATTGCAGTGTGAATACCAGGGACCTGGCATAGTAGCTGCTCAATAAATGGGTTGCATCAAAATTGTGACCATGAGAGCCAAAGTCCTGGCTGCCACCTTCCTCCCCAGTCCTTCCTCCCCAGAGACTCCCAAGTTGATCCCTTAAACATTAATCAGAACCTGTCCCCCTGGTGGCCTCCCACTGCCTGCAGAGTAAAGCCTCATTTCCTTAGTTGGTCACTGAGTGTCCTTCAGATGCCAACCCAGCTTCTCTCCAACCTCATTTCCCACCACCTTCCCACACTGCAGACCTTTGCACTCCACACACTTGACCACCCCTGGATGCTGCTAAGTGCATGGAATGCCCTCTCCCTCCTTCTCTGCTTTTGAAATGCCTTCTCCCCAAAGCCTAGCCTAGCCCTCGTCAATGTGAGGAAGCCATTTCCTTCATGCTCTCCGGCTCCTTGACACGTGCTGTGGCAGGGGGACAGGGAGTAGAGGAGGCAGAGAAACATGATGGCTAAGGATGAGTCTGCTCTGCAACTTGCCAGCTGTGTGACTTTGGGCAAGTTACTCAACCTCTCTGAAACCCAGTGTCCTCGCCTGTAGATGAAGATAGTAGTCTCTTCCCCACAGGGCTGTCAACAGAATTTATTGGAAAATGCAGACTTAGTGAGTGGAACTTAGTAAGGTGCTTAATGCTAGTTGCTACTATTATTTAATAGTAGTAAATAAGTAAAATAATGATTTAGTATTGATTAAGTGTTAAGCAATGCCTCGTGTTGGCCATTTCTCGATCTGCTGCACGGTTAGGCTTGGAGTCCTGGACTCCTTAGGTCCCCATTAGTTCCTACATGCAGTGGGCACTGAACAGCTGTTCCCTAGGGATCTGACCTGGGTACAGGGCCTCGCTCAGTGGCTCCTCAGGAGAAGGCTGGCACCACGCCCTGTCTGCATCCTTTCTCTCCACCAGTGCTGGGGACCCACTCAGGGTGCGTCCTTGTCTCTTCAGTGGTTGTCCTGAAACACAGTGCTGGTCATGTCCAGTCCCTGGCTCCCCAAGACCTCAGTATCTCCCCGGGACCCTCATGTGAACCTCACCTCTCTACCTGGCCCCTGAGACCTACCCTCAGCTCTTTCTCCAGCCTCAGCTTGAGTTACCCTGGAATTGGGGCTTCTGCTCATTTTCTTTCCTCTCCTTGAATGGCAGGCCCATCCCCTGCCCCAGCACGGCAGTGCACTGATGGCCTGGCCAAGGTGGCCTCATCCTCCCTCAGCCTCCGCTGCCCACCTAGGTGTGTGTGAGGCTGAGCCCGGCCCCCAGGTGAGACAGCTCGGGTTAGAATCCTACCCTGCTCTGAGCTGACCAGCCTGGGGAAAGTTTCCGGAGCCTCTCTGACCCTCGGTTTCCTCATCTATAGAGTGGTGATGGTCACGGGCGCCCCACCTGGCTTGGGCGCCTGCTGGGCAGGGCGCAGGCCTCAGCCCTGGCTGCTATGGGCAGACCAGACATGCTTCCCGGGGGACGTGAAGGTCAACGCTCCCTCCCTAAATGCTTGATTTAACGGCTTGACTTGGAGGACAAAGTAAAACAAAGTGGGGCTTCTTGTCACATGGTATCAACAGTCATAAGTGGCCAGGGCGCGGCTCTCAGAGCTGCAGCTGCTCCAAGCAGTGAGCCTTTAAACCAGGCTCTCTACTGAACATGGGGCTGTAAAGGGGGGAATGGGACCTCCCTCCAGGCAGGAGGAGGACGAGGTGGCTGCAGGCCCTGCCACCCCGGCCAAGGGATGGCGGCCGGGACCTGGGGACTCGAGGCTCTGGTCCCTCCATTCACCTGCTCGCTTGCCCACCCTCCTCCCCAGGGCGGCTCAGGATTCACGCCGCCTTCTCTTCCTCTTGATTCCTCCCTTCCTCCCTCCTTCCTCCCGTCTGTCCTTCCTTCCTGTCCATCCTTCCTCCCTTCCTTCCATCCTTCCTTCATTCATTCATTTCTTCCTTCCTCCCTCCCTCCCTTCCTTCCTGTCCTTCTTTTTTCCCTCCCTCCCTTCTTCCCTTCCTTCCTGCCTTTCCATACTTCCTTCCTGTCCTTCTTTCCTTCCTTCCTTCCTTCCTTCCTTCCTTCCTTCCTTCCTTCCTATTTCCTTTCCATACCTCCTTCCTGTCCTTCTTTCCTTCCTTCTTTCTTCCCTCCCTTCCTCCCTCCCTTCCTCTCTTCCTTCCTTTCTTCCTTCCTTCCTTCCTTCCTCTCTCCCTCCCTCCTTCCCTCCCTCCCCTCCCTCTCTCTCTCTTCCTTCCTGTCCTTCTTTCCTTCCTGTCTTTTTTTCCTTCCTTTTTTCCTTCCTTCCTTCCTTCCTTCCTTCCTTCCTTCCTTCCTTCCTGTCCATCTGTCCTTCCTTCCTGTCCACCTCTTCCCATGCTGTTCCACCAGCAGAGGCAGGGCACATGATCTCTGTTGCAGATGTCAAACCTGAGCCTTGGAAGGATGCCGCCCCTGCTAACTTCAGGAAGGAGAAGGGCTGGTGGGACACACTCACTTGGAGTTAGATTGAGGTCATCTTTGTCCCCCAGCTCCTGCCTGGGCTTGTGGGTCAGTGGAGATGCCAGCTCTTCATCAGGTGGCCAGGGCAGAAGTTATCCAGGATGGCTTCTGGGTGGAGGGGACCTTGAGCTAGCCTTCAGGATGGAAGGACTTGGAATCCCACATGGAGAGATGAGTGCTCCCCAGCTCCCTGCGGTGTGGCTGTTGGGCTGGGTGGGTGCACAGATGTAACTGCCCTTGATCCTCACACAGCCCCACACAGTCGGGGCATCCATCCCATCGTACTAATGAGAAAACGGAAGTGTGGGCGGGAACGAGGGTCTGAGGCCACGCAGTGAGCAAGCAGGGGAACAGGGTGGATCCAGTGCTCCCGACACCCAGCCTGTGTGCGCTCAACCTCCACACCAAGCTGGTCTAACCTGGGCTCCACGCCAAGCTGGTCTAACCTGGACTCCACACCAAGCTGGTCTAACCTGGGCTCCACGCCAAGCTGGTCTAAACTGGGCTCCACGCCAAGCTGGTCTAACCTGGGCTGGGTGAGCATCTAGCCCTGAGCCAGCCTTGTGAAACCATGCAGGGGTTTAGGAGGCAGTGTCCCCTCTGGGTTTCCTCCTGCCACCAACTACAACGTGCTGGTGCTGACATTTTTCCGACCGTGTCACATGCTACAGCCCTTCCTCCCTCTCTTGGGTTCCTCCTCAGGGCTGCCTTCTGCGTTCCCATAGACGAAGAAAGAGCAACACCTCAGACTGTGTCTCTTGGTGCTTCATGGGAGACAGAGATCATAGGGGGCTCCCAGGAAGCCCCCTGGGGGCCCACCAGCTCCAGGCTACAAGCAGAAGGCAGTTCTGCAGGCTTTCTCAAAGTCAAAGAGCATCTAGGGGGAGGGTTCTCCACCTGCAGAGTCTGGGGAGCTGGTCTGGAAATACTCATGGTCCAACCTTCTTTCTATGGAGAGTGATGGAGTCCGTTCTACTTGTTGATCCTTGCCAACCTGGGGAAAGTAAATCTCCTCAATGGGCGTTCTGAGGAGTGTCCCCATCAGGACTCACTCCACCCAACAAAAATTTAGATTCCTACTAGATTCTATCATCATGGATGGCATGGGGGAGTTGAAGGTGCTGGTTGGGCAGTGACAGGGTCATCGGCTGAAACGAGGATTTCAGGAGGAAGAGGGACAGGTGCCAAGCTCTACTGTGGACAGGCTGAATTTGGGACATGGGTGAATGTCCTCAAGAGGTTTGGAGCTGGGGGTATGGAGCCCTGGAGAATGGTCTGGGCTGTCGATGGAGATCTGGACTCTGTGACTCCAGAATGGGAGGAACTTGCCTGATGGCCGTGAACGGGATGAGGAGAGGTGAGCCTGGGCGTCAAGATGCTCCTCAAGGTCATGGACTGCATGCGAGAAACCAAGGAAAAGAAGTCCCTATGCCTGGAGCTGCTACTTCAGCGTGTCCTCCCTGGTGGCAGAGGCTGGAGTTCAGGCTTGACCTTGGTGTTCATTTCAGATAAACAGGTAGCAGCTGTCCCTGTGCTAACCAGTGGAACACAGGCATTCGGAACGAATCTGCCCTCAAATTGGCCACACTCCGGGAGAAGTGCAGGCTCCCAGGGCTGCGTACCAGCCCGTCCAGAGACACGACGGACTACAGAAAACAGCACTGGCCGGAACGCCAGAGAAGGGAAGACCGTTCAATGCACTGACAGAACCGCCCACGCGCAGGGAGGCTCCCCCCAGGATCAAATTGATAACAACAGGTTCCTTCACAGGGCCTGATTGATCTGCCAAGCAGCTCTGTCCCCCGTGTGACCACGTTGCAGAACTTGTCACCCCCGATGCGGGGACTAGACAAATGCCCTCTCCAGACTTCAGGTACCGCAAGGAGAATGAAATCATAACTCACTTTAGAAACCAGTGATACATATTCATCCTGTGACTGGCGCGGACCTGAAAGAGCTCTTCACTCTCTGCGTTCCCTGGCCTCGGACGGGCATCAATCTTCTCTCCGGTTTATTAACATGGCTGCCACTCAAGCCAGATTTACCGGCGCATGACTGATTGTGCAGAGACAGTTCATCATGGGAACATTCGCTTCATTTGCCCCATCCAAATTGTTCCCTGCCACGCCGGTGTCTGATATGGCTCCGTAAATGACATTTCTTTTCTGTTGGAAAAAGCTTTCTGGCCCACTTCTTGTGCTCCCCCCAACTTCTTATTTAAAGGAAGCAATACGTGTCAAAACGATCCATAACTCAACAGAAGGGAAGTCAGCGTACAAGGCCAAACAAAACCCATGTCAGCCATCCTTGGCCTGAGTGGAATCAGCCCCATGTGCTGAACTGTGCTGATTTCTTTTAGGAGAGTTAACTTAGAAGTTTAGCTATACTGAAGAAAACACCCGCCAAGTTTAATAGCTTACAGTTCCGTCTGGGGACTATCTGCCCTCTCTTCATTGTTCTTAAACTTCTTTCTACTCTCATCTCAAACCGATTCAGATTTCAGTTGTGAGCACCTAATCTGTGCCAGACGGTGAAGTGGACATGACCATTCATTATCCAGTTTAACCATGGGATGTAAGTATAGCTGTCCCCAGAGAAGTGAAGAGATGTCATAACTTGCGAGATGGATTTGAACTCACTTGAATTTTTTTGATTCTAAGCTGTGTACATTCCTTCAACCATCAAGGTTAAATTCCATCTTCCCAAGGTCAAGGGAGCCTTCAAATTGCCTCTGTGACGTGAGGGATGGGCTACAGAGACTCACCCCCAAACCTTTAGAGATGTAACAGATAATTAAAGCTTACCCAGGGCTTCCTGTAGGCTGAGTGCTTTGGTTATATCATTTAATCCCAGTGACAATCTTAAGTGGAAAGTTCAACTTTAGTTCCCATTTTACAAATCAAGAAATTGATTTGAGAGGGGAGTCAACTGGCTCCAAGTCACAACTGAAAATGAGAGAGACGGGTCACCAGGCCACAGTGGCACATGCCTGTAATCCCAGCAGCTTGGGAGGCTGAAGCAGGAGGATCCCAGGTTCAAAGTCAGCCTCAGCAATGTAGCGAGGCCCTAAGCAACTTAGTGAGACCTGGTCTCAAAATAAAAAATAAAAAGGGCTGGGGATATTGCTCAGTGGTCAAGCACCCCTGGGTTCAATGTGTGTTACTAAGTGAATGAATGAATGAATGAATAAAAGAAAACGAGAGTTTGACCCTGCTATCCCACTCCTTGGCCTATACCCAAATGACTTAAAATCAGATTACTACAGTGATGTAACCACATCAATGTTCATAGCTGCTCAGTTCACAATAGCTAGATTATGGAATCAACCTAGATGCCCTTCAGTAGATGAATGGATAAAGAAACTGTGGTATATATACACAATGGAATATTACTCAGCCATAAAGAAGAATAAAATTATGGCATTTGTAGGTAAATGGATGATGTTGGAGACTGTTATGCTAAGTGAGATCAGCCAATCCCCAAAATCCAAAGGCCGAATGGTCTCTCTGATAAATGAACGATGATGCATAATGCGGGGTGGAAGGGTGGCAAGAATGGAGGAAGGATAGATAGCATAGAGGGAAGGGAGGGGTGGGGTTGGGGTTGGGGGGTAAGAATAATAACAGAATGTGTGACAGATACCATTGCCCTATGTACATGCATGCACGCACAGATGGTGTGACTCTACTTTGTGTACAACCAGTGAAACAATAGCTGTACTCCATTTGTGCTCAATGAATCAATAAGTAAATAAAAAAGAAAAAAGAAAATGACAGAAATGGGGTTTAAACTCTGGGCTTCCTGACTCCCCGGACTGCGCTCTTAATCTCTTTGCTGGGCTGCCTCTCACTTGGCTCTGTGGTTCAAATCCCCCTGCTGCACCCACAGGTGTGCTTGGTCAGGTTCCTGACCATCCAGGTTGAAGGCAAGACTTTGGGGCTCAAGGGGTGGGGGTGGAGGAGACAAGGATTTGAAGTGGAAATGAGCCTGGGTTCTTTTTTGAGTGAGAAGACCATTGAGCCTGCGTAAGGGTATGTGGCCAGTGGTCTTCAGCATTTCCAGCTGGAGGAACGTTGGCTTATTTTAAAGGAGATTTGTGGGAGATCCACTAAGGAGCGGTGGATCAGCCCTTGGGGGTGGGTATTGGGTAAAGAGATGCAAGCGTGCTAGAGGCCTTGACATTGAGCTTGCTAGAGGTGGGAGGACGAGAGCAGGTAGGAAGGGGGATGAGAGAGGCCAGCTTGGCCAACAAGGACCAAGTCCTCCACTCTTTACGGGGTGTTTGTAAACAGCTGTGGTTATAATGCCGGCTCCCTCAAGCACTGTAAAGCGAGGAAGCACCCCCAGGATGCTTCTGCCAGCCTGGGGTCTTCAGGAAGTCCCTCCAGCACTGGTGGAGGGCCCTCCAGAGCCCTGCCCTTTTCCTTCTGGTCACTTCGCACACTCCCCTCGAAGGGCTGCATCCACTCCCGTGGAGTCAGCTCTCCCACTGTCTCCAGCCTCTCCACTCAGCTGCCCTTCTGGAAAGTTCTGCCATGCTCCACAAGTCCTTCATTAGAATGCCTGAGGCTGACCTCATCATCTCCTCTTTGAGGCCACTGCTCCTCCGGGTCCCTTGCCTTACTGAATGACATCACCATCCACTGACTCACCCAGGACAAAACTCTGGGGCCCTCCTTTTCCTCCCCGCTGGTCACTAAGTCCCACTGAATCCACCTTCCTTATGTCTTTCCTATGTCACCTCATTTGATGACCACTCCCATATCGCAGACGAAGAAACTGAGGCACAAAGTGAACGACTCAGTCACGCAGCTAGTAGAAGGTCGAGTTTGGCTTTGAACCCAAGTCTGCCAGTTCTATCCGCTTTTTCGGGTGTTGTTATTATTGAGCTGACGTGGAGGAGATATTGACAAGTTATGATCTGCTGGGCCTGGTGGCACACACCTGCAATCCCAGCTACTTGGGAGTCTGAAGCAGGAGGATCGCAAGTTTGAAGCCTACCCAGGCAACTTAGTGAGATTCTGTCTCAAAAATTGAAAAAACAGAAAGGGCTGGGGATGTAGCTCAGGAGCACAGTACCTATGGGATCAATCCCAGTACAAAAAAATAAGAAGAAAAGAAAAATTTAGCAACAGTGCATTAGTTTCCCGGGGCTATTGTAACAAACACTCCCGACTGGGTATTTAAAACCACAGATGCTCATTGCCTCACAGTTCTGGAAGCTGGAAGTCCTTGACCAAGGTGTCATAAGGTTGGATTCTTCGAGGACCTGCACCCCCATCCCTTAGCTCCTAGATGTTTCCTCCTCTGTCTTCATTCTAATCACCTCTGGAAAGACACTGTCTCCAAAAACAGCTGCACTCCAAGGTGCCCAGGGTCAGGAATTCAATACAGAAATGTTGGGGAGGACAAAATCAAGTCCCAAACAACTACCAACTAAAAGAAAATGGAAAGGTACCCTTTGTTTGGAATAGGAAAGACCAGTGTTGTGAACCTGGAAATTCTCTTTAAATTTATTTATAAATTCAACAGGATACCCATAAAAACACTAGTAGGCAATGACAATTGTTCTAAGACTTGAATGGAAATAAGAACATCTGAGAAAAGACAGGAAAAATCTGAAAATGGGGGGAAGGCTGTGAGAGAGCTATTGACATCAGGGCACCCTCTAAAATGGTAATGGTGCCCATCTGACCATGCCGGGCACAGAGTCCAGAGCAGATCCAGAACATGGGGAATGTAATGTTTAATAAGGTGGTATTTGAAGCAGAATGGACAAGGTAGATAGATAGCATTTTAGTTAGCTTTTGTGTCGCCATGATCAAAATACCTGACAGGAACAACCTGGAGGAGGAGAAGTTTATATTTGGGGCTCATGGTTTCAGAGATCTCTGTTCATAGATGGTTGACTCCATTGCTCTGGGCCCAAGGTGAGGCAGCAGAACATCATGGTGGAAGGACCCAGTGGAGGAAAGCTGCTCACCTCACGGTGGGGTCCGGAAGCAGAGAGCGGGAGAGGGAAGGGACCACAGGGAAGATGCCCCCTCCAGGACACATCCCCAGTGACCCGCCTCCTCCAGCTACACCCCACCTGCCTACAGTTAGCACCCAGGCAGTCCATTCAAACTAGGACAGACTGATTAGGTTTAAGCTCTCATAAGCTCAGAGCTTTACCTCCAAACATTCCTGCATTAATAGGAGCTTTTGGGGGACACCTCATATCCTAACCACAGCAGATGGTGTGGGGTCTACTGGCTGGTCATTGGTGGTGGAGGATGGAGAAAACCGTATTTCTATTTCACTTATGATACCAAAAGAAACTGCAGTTCAGTGAAGATTTAAATGTGAATTATGAAATCATAAAGTGTTAGACATATACAGGGATGAGAAAAAAAGATTAGTGGAGTGGCAGGGATGCTTCTAAGCGTACCATAAAACCATGAAGCCAAAAAAAGAGAAGATAAACAAATGCATTACATATAATTAAAACATTTTTACATGGCAAAAGTGCCATGAATAAGTCAAAAGAAACACCAGAAGAGTGAAAATATTTGCAATAAATGGCAGAGAGAATATTTCCTTATTCATAAAAGTATTTAGAAATTCTAAGAGTGTTTTAGTCATTTTTGTGTTGCTGTGATCAAAATACCCAACAAGAACAACTTAGAGGAGGAAAATTTTATTTTGGCTCATGGTTTCAGAGGTCTCAGTCCATAGATGGCCAAGTCCATTGCTCTGGGCCCAAGGTGAGGCAGTACATCATGGCGGAGGGCTCAGCAGAGGAAAGCTGCTCAGCTCAAGGTGGAGACAGGAAGCAGAGAGGAGGAGGGGGAGGGGTCACAGAGAAGATGCACCCTTCCAGGGCACGCTCCCCATGACCCACTTCCCCCTGCTTACAGTCACCACCCATTCTGTCTATTCAAACTAGGACGGACTGATTAGGTTACAGCCCTCATAAGCTCAGAACTTTATCTCCAGATATTCTTGCATTAACAACAAGAGCTTTGGGGGGGCACCTCATATCTAAACCATAACAAAGAGCAAAAGAGAAAAATGGGTCTGGCCCTTTCCAGAGAAAAGGAGTTACAGATGTACAATAAATGTTTGAAAAGATGCACACTCTCACTCACAAATAAATGAAATTTGAAATAAAAATGAATGTGTTTTCTATGTATTGCAGACGGGCATACAAGGGCATAGGGACACCAGAAACTACAAACGTTTTTGGCAGTACAATGGTACATTGGTTTAGGTGGAAAATCTGGCCACATCCAGCACATTTAAGTGTTTCCATTTCTTGGTGTATTTCAGAGATCTTCTGAGTTTTGCATTCCAGGGGCCCACAAATGAGCACAAGCAGAATTGCTGGGGTGCAAGGCCTCACATTTGTGAATTTACTGGATAATGCCACATTCTTCTTCAAAGAATTGTACCAATATAAAATTCCATGAGAAGTGCCTGAGAGTTATTTCTCTACTCCTCACCCGTACCCGGCATTATCAAAATTTAAAATTTTTGCTGATTTGATGTGTGGGAATCTTACTTTAATTTGCCTTTCCTAATTGATAATGTAGTTTATTCTCTTTTCACAGATTTATCTGAGCCATTGGGCTTCCCCTTTACAGAACTGTTTCATAACATCTTTTGCCACTTTGTCTATGGGCTGCTTTCTTTGACTTGTGGGAGTTCTTAATATATGTTGCGTAGTAACCCTTTGTCGGCTACATGCACTGTAGTGTTTCAGGTCTATGGTGCATCTTTTACCTTTATTTAAGACATTCTTTGTCATACTTTGGTTTAAAATTTTAATATATTCAAATTTATCAATTTTTTCCCTTTGTTACTTGTGCTTTTTCTATCTTGTTCAAGAATTCCCTTGTTACCCAAGGTCAAAAGGATAGTCTCAAATATCTAAAACTTACAAAAACAATTTTTATGGAAAATTTAAAATACACTCCAGAGTAGACAGAATACAAATCCCCACATACCTCTCCCGTAGTTTTAATGAACAACTTTATGACCCTTGTACTTCATCTGTTTTCTTCCTGCCTTACCATATTTTTCTGGAGCATTTAAAACAAATATGAGACATCATATCGTCAATGCAACATTAGTTTAGAGGTAGCAGGTGAGGACTATTTTTAAAGAACATTGCTTTTCACATTTAAAAATTCATTTTCTTCCATTGATTGAAATGTCAACAAAGATGTATGTGTATGTGTATGTATGCGTGCATGTAAGTATGCATGTATGTAAGTATGCATGTATGTAAGTGTGTATATTTGGGCTCTCCATTGCAGGCTATTGCTTTATTCATTTATTCTTTGGAGAATAACATGCCCTTTAAAATAAAAGCTTTATTGTAAATCTTGACACCTGGCCCGAGACTTTCTCATTATTCTCTTTCAAAATTATCTTGACCATTCTTGACTTTATACTGACCTATGTAAACATTAGGGTCAGATTGTCAAATGTTTTGAAAAATTCCAATTTTTATTGTCATTGGAAGTTATTTGAATTTGTTGATTTATTTGAGAACGATTCTGAGCTAGAGTCTTCGCTTCTAAAACACGCTGTATTTCTTCATCAATTTATGTATTCTGGTGTTAACAACAGTTTATATATTTTTCTTAAAGATCCAGGAATGATATAATTTTTGTTACTATCATGAACATAATTTTAAAATCACATCTGGGTGGGGTGCATGCCTGGGTGGGTAGTCCCCATTCTAGGGAGGCTGAGGTAGGAGGATTACTTGAATCTAGGAGTTCGAGACTATCCTGGGCAACAGAGCAAGACCCTGCCTTAAAAAATACATTTCTGACTTGTTGTTGCTCATGTATACAAAGTTGCTGATTCATATTTATTTACTGATCTTGTGTTCTTGTGTCCAGCATGCTTTATTGACTCTTCTTAATTTTAATGTTTATTTGTAGGTTTTCTTGAATTTTCTGGGTAGACACATGTATTAATCGTGAATGATGACAATTGTTATGCTTCCTTACCCATCTCCATGCTTGTGTCTGTCTTATCAGCTTGGCTATGCCCTCCAGTGCAATGTGAAACAGAAGTTAGGGTGGTGGACTTTTCTGTTTGGTTCCTAACTTCAAAGGGACTGTTTCTAATGCTTTACCTTGTGTGATACTTGCCATAGGTTTTTTTTTTAAGTTTAAACTTTTATTGGTGCCTTATAATTATACCTAATAGAGGGACTCATGGTGACATAGTCACACATGCATGTATCATAATTTGGTCAGTTTCATTCATCAGGGTGCTATAGATTTTTCACAGACATTCGAACAGATTAAAGAAGTTTTATTTTATTTCTAGTTGGCTCATTTTTTCTCCATCTTGAACATGCTTTCTTTTATAAAATACCTTTCTTCTCCATCTATCAAGTTACCATATAGCTGTTCTTTAATCTATTGATGGCATAAATTATCTTTATAGATTTTAAAGGTTAAATCATTTTTAAATAATGAGGATAAATACTACTTGACTAAATCATATTAGAAAAAAGTCGCTAGTTTAGTTAATACCTTGCTTAAGCTTTTGGCAGTTATGTAAAATGATATTGACCTCAGTTTTCTTTTCTGATGTCTTCGTGTTTTGCACTTTTGTGGAGTGAATTTTTGTAATGTGTGTAGTTTTTCTAGAAGACTGTCAATTTTTCTTCAACTTTATTGGTCTAAAATGATCATTGCTCTCTAAGGTTTTCATTAAGTCTCTATCCTATGTAGTCATCTTCTTCTTCCACCCCTAATTTGTTCAACTCTTGTCCACTCTACTATCTTTTTGTCTACTTGATCTATCCATATCTGAGAGAGGCAAGTTAACATTTCTGAGCAAGCTTGGAGATTTATCAATCTCGTCTTATATTTCTGTCAATGAATGCTTCCTATATGTTCAGGCTATTTGTTAGGGAGATGTGCATTCAGGTTGCTGAATCTTCAAGAAGAATTGCTCTTTTTTTAAAAAAAAAAATCCATAATACACTTTTAACCTGAATGACTATTGTGTCAGAAATTAGAATTCCTCAGAATTTTTATGTTAGTATATTCCAGGTAAAACTTTACCCACCTCTTTACTTTTTATATTTTAGTTATATTTTAGGTGTGGTTCATAATGTACATAGATAGGTTCAAATAGGTCTAATATGAGAATTTCTGTCCTTTTATAAGCAGTCTGTTAAGATTGTGTGATTAATAATATTTGAACTTATTGCTGCTCATGTCTCCTATTTTCCAGTGTTTTCCCCGTTGCTTCTCATTCCGTCTCTTCCACCGTCCTTCGTTTGGATGACAAAGTTTGCCTTGGCTCTTATTTTCCTCTACGGGCTTGGAAGTCACTCACTGTATTGCTTTTTCTTAGTGGCTACCGTGAAACATCCACGTGTACCCTGCAGCTGCCCCTGGCCCACCTGCTGCCCGGAAAAACACCCCCAACCCCGACACTGCACTATGTTGGTCTCTGCACCAAAACTTTAGGCTTTCTGTTTCCTTTTTTCTCAGCTGAGATGCTCATTGCCAATTCTGGCAAAATGGGAAAGAGTCTGCCCTTTACCATCTGCTCTGCAAGTGATTATTATTAATCAATTGGTTTCCTGTTCAAACCAGGCGAGGCCTTACACAGAGCTAATGGGTTGAAAGTTTAATATGACCATACTCATTTTTTCTTGCTGTGTTAACAAATTACCACAAACAGGAGCTTGGAACGGCATCCAATTATTAACTCACAGTTCCACAAGGTAGGGATCTGGGAGATTGGATGGGTCCTCTGCTTAGGGTTTCACAGGGTCAAAACTGGGATGCATGAAGAGTGGCTCTTATCTGGAGGCTTTGGGGAGGACCCCGCTTCCCAGTTTCTGCAGATTGCTGGCAGGATCCAGGTCCTTGTGGTTGTAGGACTGAGGTCCCTACTTTCTTGCTGGCTGTCAGCCAGAGGTCACTGCCCATGATGTGGCCCTGAAAACCAGCAATAGTGCCTCAGATCCCCTACAATTCCCCTTTCAATGAACCACTTCTGTGATAACACCATTAATCCATTCACTCCACCTGCATGGTGTGCTCAGCTCTCACTGGGGTCCACGCTTAACAATGTTGCACTGGGGATTAAGTTTCTAACATACGCTCTTTAGGGGACACATTCAAATCATTTACCCCATCTGTGGAAAAATGGTGGCTTTAGGATATACAGTAGTTCCCTTATCTGAGATTCTGTTGTCCCATGTTTTAGTTACCTGTGGTCAGCATGGTCTGAACATTGTAAACAGAAAATTTCAGAATTAAACAATTTGTAAATTTTAAACTGCATGTGATTCTAAGCAGCATGATAAGATCTCCTGCCTTTCCTTTTCATCCCACTTTTGTCCAGTGTTTCCACTCTGTATATGCTACCCACCTGGCAGTCACTTAGAGGCTGTCTCAGTTTAGGATTCACCTTGCAGTATCATAGTGCTTATGTTTATGTAACCCTTATTGAACTCAGTAATGGCCCTAAAATGCAGAAGGAATGATGCTGGCAATTTTATTATACTATATTGTTATAATTGTTCTATTTTATTACAAGTTATTAATTTCTTGCTGTGACTAATTTATAAACTTTATCATAGGTATGTATATATAGGAAAAAATAGTCTGTTCAGGGTTTGGTACTATTCATGAATTTGGGCATCCACTGATGTATCCCCTGCAGATAAGGGGCAACTGCTATATCTCCAAAGGCCATACACTTGGCTCAGTGCCCAGGATGTAAGAAGAATAAACAGATGCTGGTTGTTGCTATCCTTATCATTCCTTTTCTCTACCCCAGCTCCTCCAACTGTTTCTCATGGGCCACCACCAACCAGGCTGCTCCTAACATTCTCCAGTTTTTTTAAAAACAGCATATTTCCCTTGGACCTTCAAGGAATTTGTAATCTGGTGCAGGGAGGCGGGCATGTGCGTGTCTTACCAGCACGCTGTGTGGGAAGCACTGTAAAGGTCACGGGTGGTGGGAGAAAAGAAAAGGGGGGTTGACTTTGCTAGGTTTGGAGTGAACATGTTGGACTGTCATGGAAAGATGATGTCTGGGAAAGGGACACGGTGGAATGACATCCCAGTTAGGGGGAGCAGAGGGAGCAGAAGCCCAGAGCTTCTGTTCTGACGTGGGGGCTCTAAGGAAGGGGAGGCACCTACGAAGGCCACCACTCTCAGTGGTCCAGTGAGAGAATGTGGTTCATAGGACTGGCACATGCAGCTGCTCAAAGATGTCAGGCCCTATGGTCCAAACGCCACTTCTGCTGCCTGCCTTTCCCTGGTGCAAAGAGTGAACTGAGTTGACCTCCCCAAGATGGTAGCTGAGATTTCTTTCTCCTGTGAATCTGGCTTGGGTTTTTGCTTCATTGGATTTTAATTGAAGGCCATTCTGAGAAGTGTTTGTGACCTTGGGGACCACCTGACAGGTAAAATGATCAAAGGGGAGGGCAGAGCAGTCCCAGGGGATGCAGGAAACCCCACCAGTAGGCAGGCTGCAGCTCAGGGATGCCTCACCCTCCATGACCAGGAGGCTGGATGGTTTTGCACAGGCCTGAGGAAGTAGGAAGGAGTTGACCTCAAGGAATCTTCATCTGTAGACCTGGTCTCCTTGCCTGGCTTTCTGACTAAAAGGCTAAGCTTGGGAGTTTTGTAGGGGTAGGCTTGCCCTTGGCCTTGGTCTTGGGGCCACCCTGGGGCCAGAACTCTGGTCCAGAGAGACCTTCAGTCTGAGCTCTTACTGGACTTACGTTGGAAATTCAGATTCCTTCATCTTTGAGATCCCACTAGAGGGGTTGCCCTGGTGCTGAGAAGATATGAGTTCCAGTCCCAGGGATCTCTTCCAGGCAAAGACTGGTCTAAGGACCCTGCCATTTACTGAGCATCTACGATGTGCCAGGCGCTTTACCAGAGTATCATAATGCCCATTTTATAGATGAAGAAACTGAGGTTCAAAGAGCTGGCGTGGCTTGCCAGATGTCATTGCAGCATGTAAATAGTGAAGATGTGTACTCAAAAAATAGTTTCATCTGTAAAGATTTTTGAAGCTATTTCTAAAAGATAAGGAGTTAAAAGAAAGCAAATGCCATTATTACACCCAAAAAGAAATGAACAATAATTCTGCATTATATGCAATACTTAGTGTCCACATTTCCACACTTCTTTCAAGTTTGGTGTTTGGATCGGGATCATATATTGCTCTAGGGTGATAACCTGGCTTTATGTTGGTCTGCAGTTTCCTGTCCATCTCGGTTTTCTCTCATTGCAATATTTTACCTGTGAAACCAGGGAATGGTCCTGTCAGAATTTTATCAGCCTGGACTTGACTGATTTGAAGCTGAAATTCTGAACCCAGATGAAGCCCTTCTTGCTTGTGGGTATGGGGGTCCAGCTGCCACAGCCAGCTCTCAGCAGTCCCCACCCTTCATGAGTTCACTTCTGGACCCCTGAATCACTTAGCTTTTCTCCACAGTACGCCTGATGGACCCCTGAACCACTTAGCTTCTTCTCCACAGTATGCCTGTGTCAGGTCAGGGTGTGCACGATCGACCAACTGCCACCCAACCTGCTGCTGCATCTTCAGAACTGCCCCCAATCCAACCTGAGTCCCTCACACCTTTGGGAACAATGAATATTTGTCTCTGGTCACTCCTTTTTGGATGCAATATCTCAGCTCTGGCTGTTATTATATTCTAAAGCCTCTGCCCATTCATTCATTCATTCATTCATCCAACAAACACCTAGTGGGCCCCTCTCATCCTGGGCAGCATGCCGGGTTCTGGAACACAGTGGGCAGCCAGACAGATGATGACCCATGCTTGTGCTACTCAGGGCACCCACGCTGAGGCCATGTGGGGTGACAGGTGCTATCTTACAAGGATGGGATGCTTCAGGAGTGGAGAGTTCAGGCCTCAACCCACATTGGAGGCTAAAGAGGTCAGGAAAGTCTGACTTCCTGGAGGAAGGTCATCTAAGCTGAGCTCTGCTGGGTGATGGGGACTTGAGGGAATGCCTGAGTTGGCTAGGGCTGCCTTAACCAAGTCCCACAAGCTGAGTGACTGAAACAACCGATGCTCAGTATCTCACAGTTCTGGAGGCCAGGAGCCCCAAATCAAGGTGTCCCCAGGACTGGTTCTTTCTGAGGGCTGCGAGGGAGGATCTGCTCTGGGCCTCTCCTCTGCTGGTGGTTTGCTGGTGATCACTGGCAGCCCTGGCCTTATAGACACATCACTTCCATCTGTTTTGGTGTTCACATGGTGTTATCCTGGTCTGCATGTCCATCTCCACATTTCCTCTTTCAAGGACACCAGTGAAGGACACCAATATTGGATTAAGGTCCTAAACATGTTTAAACTTGACAGCCTCTGTAAAAGGCCCTATCTCCAAATAAGGTCACATTCCCATGTAGGGGGGGTTAGGACTTCAACATCTAACCCTTGAGGGAACACAGTTCAGCCTGGAGAAGGCAAATGTGCCGGGTTAGGAGAAGGAAAGGGGTCCCAGTGCAGGGGATGACACGGACAAGGTGCATTGGTGAGAGAGGACAGTGCATCCCAGGGACTAAAGGTCATCAGCTCTGCAAACCCACATAAATACACTTATCATACTGGACGAAGGTGCCAAAGACATGCACTGGAAAAAAGACAGCCTCTTCAACAAATGGTGCTGGGAAATTGGAAATCCATGCGTGAAAGAATGAAACTGGCGCCAACTCACAGTAGATCAAAGACCTAGGAATTGGACCAGAAACCCTGCAACTGCTAGAGGAAAATGTAGGACCAACACTCCAGCATATTAGTCCAGGTGTTGACTTCCTTAACAAGACTCTAAGAGTGCAAGAAATAGAACCAAATATAAATAAGTGGGATGGCATCAAATTAAAAAGTTTCTGCACAGCCAAGGAAACAAGAGCATGAAGGAAGAGCCCACAGAATGGGAGAAGACCTTTGCCACTTACTCCTCAGATAGGGCATTAATACCCAGAATATATGGAGAACTCAAAAAACTTAACACACAACACGAAAACCAAATAACCCTATCAATAAATTGGCAAAAGAAAGCAACAGACATGTCTCAAAAGAAGAAATACAAATGACCAACAAATACATGAAAACGCTCACCATCTCCAGCAATTTGGGAAATGCAAATCAAAACCACATTGAGATCTCATCTCACTCCAGTCAGAGTGTATACAAACAATACAGAATACCAATACAAGCACACAAATAATAATGAGTGTTGGCGAGGATGTGGGGGAAAAGGTACGCTCACACATTGTTGGTGAGACTGCAAATTAGTGCAACCACTCTGGAAAGCAGATGGAGATTCCTCAAAGAACTAGGAATGGAGCCACCATTATAGCCCAGCTATCCCACTCCTTGGTATATATCCAAAAGATCTAAAACCAGCACATTACAGGGATGCAGCCACACCAATGTTTATACCAGCACAGTTCACAGTAGCCAAGCTATGGAACTAACCTAGGTGCCCTTCAACAGATGAATGGATAAAGAAAATGTGATATATATACAGAACGCAGTATTACTCAGTCATAAAGAATAATGAAATTATGGAATTTGTCAGCAAATGGATGGAACTGGAGCCTATCTTGCTAAGTGAAATAAGTCAAAGGTTTATTTGGAAACAGAAACGGAAAGTCAAAAGTTGAATGTTCTCTGTGATACGCAAAACTATCCCAAAATAAGGAAAACAAAAGAAAAGAAAGAAAAGAAAAGGAGGGGTGCAGGGATTTCATTAAAATAAAAGAAAGATCAGTGGCATAGAGGAGGAGGTGGAGTGGGGGAAGGAGGGACGGGATGAGGCAGGAACAGTGGAACAGATCTGACTGAACTTTCCTATGTACAGATATGAATATAACACAGTGAATCTCACCCTCACCACCGGGTATATCCACGAGACACTAATTAAAAAAACTATGAGTGAATAACAGAGAGATCAATAAAGTAGAGAGAAGGGAACAGGGGAAGGAGGAGGGAGGGAAAGGGGCAGTACTGGGGGCCGAACTAGAGTTTGCATAATTATGTCAAAGTGAATCCTAATATATGCATAACTAAGAGGATCCAAAAAAAAAAAAAAAGAAAGAAAGAGTTTGTAGACCAGGGTCTAACTTTTTTTATTTAATTAAATATAATTTCCTTTTTAAAATTCATATTGCCTTTCTTTTCTCAAAAGTATGTGAGCGTCTGAATAACTTTTCATTTTTGTGAAACGTTATTAAATGAAAGGTTGAAATTGATTTCCAGAGGTTAATGTATGTTTCTGTCAATAATATTACATATCGAGTACAGAAAAAGGAGCTGCTATGCAAAAAAAAAAAAAAAA